>JALPQI010005760.1:0-64298 GCA_025490895.1 Thaumatotibia leucotreta | reverse complement strand
AGTTCGGAGAAAAGGCAGAACCCCATTATTTCCATTGACCTTGCTGATCATTTATCGCTAAACTTTTGCCGCACAACATAATTCAAAGACAATTACTTTAATAAATTATGACTTATCTTGATCTATGCCATTAATTATAATAACGTTCCATTATTAAATTATTTTAACGTATTTCGTCAACATTAATGATTATAGGAGTAGATAATAAAAAAATAAATTACACAAATCGATTTAGTCCCACGATACGCTCAATTAAGGCTTGTGATTTGTGTAGGTACCAGATGACGATATATATATAATAGATAGGTACGAGTATATATAGTATAGATACTTAAATACATAGACTGCCATGACCAAGGAACAAATATTTGGGATAAATAAATATAGAAATAATGCCATCGCCGGGATTCGAACCCGGAACCTCCAGCTTGATTGATTCCAGAGGCTGACAAATGTAAATCGTGAATAAATGTATTGTGTATCGTGATTAAGTCAAAAATGACATGAATCGCTCCAACTGCCCTGCCCAGATGAAGACGTACCCCCAATCCAAAGTTACTGGGCTATTACGAAGCGGCAGCTTCAAAAATATCAAATCTGCAACATCAGCCAGTCTTTAAAAAAAAGTGGAACAGGGCGACAATAAACATAGCAAAATCTAATGAAGGACATCAAGAAGAAAGTAAGATTGCAGACTAAATAGGGAGATCTATGGCAGTTTCTTTAGAACATAGTTTTAAAATGCGCAAAGTCTCACAGACAATGGGAAAGCACTTATTATTTTGCCACCTTGTATAGCCAGAGTCCAGAGTGCTAACCATTAATACCGTGTGGTGACGGCAGTAAGAATACACTTTTCACCACCCCAACTCTTCCCGCGGGTGTCGTAAGAGTCGACTAAAGAATTGAAGTGTCACTGACCATTTTTTGTTAGAAGATTGATGATGGGCAGCAGCGTCATGATAATGTACACAGTACTGCGATCGCCAACCCGCTAGCCCAGTCTGACGATTATGAACGTTTACCTCCTAATGCAATGCAACCAGTCGCATAGCCTCCTGTCGCCCAGACAATACAAATTGCCAGTGAAATTTGAATGAATAGAAGACCTTTTAATAGGCCTCTGGGCGGCAGGAGGATAGACTAAGGAGAGGCCGTTGTCCAGCAGTGGACTAATACAGGCTGATGATGAATGATATTGCGCATATTTTTAGCCACCTTGTATACCCATAAACCCACCCAAATCCAATCCGCTAAACGAACCGAATGCACTCCACGTCAGGGACGGCCGATAGCAATCTCTGTTCCTAATTAGGCACATGTTCGTGCAATTTATACATTTGATACTGTCACCATTGCAATTCCTCGTGCTGTGGACCCGATAAGCTGTGGTATGATCTATAAGGCGAAGTTAGCGTAGTGCGTTCTTTATTCGATTGATTTATGTATTTATTTATATCATTATGTTTGTGTCATATTCCAAAAAAAAAATACCTACGTTTAACTCCAGTGATGGTAGATTTCGGTATTCTTTCTTTGCTATATGACGTATAATATATAAATTTATATACATAGTTGTGTTACTACTTAAAAATACAACTCATATTTTTCAATAAAACAAGTCCAGGCCGTGTTTATATATTGTGTAATTTTCTCAATTCTTTTTTTGTCGTAATAAAACGAGATGTTATGTTACTCGATATCCCCTAGAATCATGAACCGATTACCAAATATATTTTTTTAACTTGTAATTTAACTGAATCTACTGAGTATTCAAATAATAATCACCTAATAATAAAAACCTACATAAACCGATTTCTCCAAGATCTCATCATCAGACCACAACGGGACCATCATTAGGAATTATTGATACTAAATAAATCTTCAATAAATATACAGGGGCTGATTTTTTAATTTTCAGGTAAAAGAATCCGTCAGTTAAAATTATTACTGGCCTTATCTCAGGTCATCAGTCAAAAAAGGATAGAGCTAACATTTATTTGATAGATACTTTTAACTGGGGATTCAAAAATCAGTACTTAAAAACATAATTTTATTTAAACAGTTTAGTTTGAACGACAGACGCCAAAGAATATACCTATAAAACCTTTTTATGACGATAAAACACAATTACACCACAATCAAGTTTTTGTGTAAACGGTTATTAATGAAGCAAAAGAATTTTAGTTGGCACGTGACACTATGTCCTAGTAATATCCAACTTCCAATTACTTATAACTGCAACATACCTTCGTGTATGAAGCGGCTTGACGCAAAGACATTTGTTTTTACCATTGTCATTGCTATTATGACAAAGAAATAATTATTTTAATGAAACCTCGATAAAATAAATAATTGATCAATTATGCAATAGTTAAACAAATTTAGTACTTGCACACTGTTTGGTAAGTAGGTGACATCAATAGTGGACAATAATTTATTTTAATAAACAACGAAACGTGTTATAGCTTGACAATTTATTTTTATACAAGATTTAATA
Organism: Thaumatotibia leucotreta; assembly: GCA_025490895.1. Classification (NCBI taxonomy): domain Eukaryota; kingdom Metazoa; phylum Arthropoda; class Insecta; order Lepidoptera; family Tortricidae; genus Thaumatotibia; species Thaumatotibia leucotreta. The sequence goes on along the minus strand of JALPQI010005760.1, from coordinate 61,798 downwards.
CAAGATGTATTTTTTACAGCTGCCAGTAAATCGCTTTTGTCAAATCAAGCAAAGCCATTATTTTTCTAATGCTGAGGGCAATTTTATAAAGTTTATTAGAGAATTATTAATATTGAATGTCATATACCAAATAATAGCAGTGTCCGTTAGTGATCTTGGTCGTTTTTTCTTGGTAGGTATATTATGACATCCAAAATTTATAATTTATATAGTATTAAGTAGTGTGACTACTGTGAAAAACAATAAAAACACAAATCAAAATAAATTGATGTATTTTCAATAAATAATTTTATTTTACTATATAGAGAGAGATTGTATTAGAGAAATTTATTACACGTAGACAGATTATGCCTCATGCAAATACTACCTCACGCATTTAGGTTCCGTTCGTTTTTAATTTTAAATATGTATAGTATTAATTGGCATACATTTATAAGGTCACTAAAAGTAGCGCAGGTGAAAAAATGTCGGCGAAAGTTAATTTTGCCAAAAAATAAATGATGCGTAAAAAAATCCGATATTTCAAAACATTACAATTACCGGCGATGCAATTAAACTAAAGCAATTAAATGCATTAAACCAACCGCGTTGTTCATACAGATGTGACAAGATACGCCGCTGAACCGTATCTGAAGCAAGAAGGTCCTATGTAACTCGTATATTATACAAGTTGCTCACGAGGAAGGGGAAAGACTTTTATGGTGTAATACTGATCTAAATTATACTGGCTGTTACAAAAATGGTGAAATACGATAATAAAACATGAATTTATTAATGATTTTGAAGAAATTTTACTATGGGACCAAATACAGGTATTGACGAGAAAAAAAATGAACTCTACTCAACTTACAGTCAACTTAGGCCATTTCTATGGAACAATGGAAGTGTAGATTCTTGAGTTTTCTTATTATACCTACTAAAATAACACATGAAGTTGCTGGATTCTGACGAATTTCAATGGTAATGAAATATTTTTCCAGATAACGACTTATTTTTTATTCACTATGTAATAAAATAATTTTTGTTTGCATTGTGATTACTAGGTAATTAAGGTTAAAAATACTGAAAATAATGAATGCGGAGTCTAAACACCTTCGCAATACATATATGGAAAATAAAATTAAAGGTTAATGTGAATAAAAAAACAATAAAACTAATAGTTTTCAAAACGTTCGCTCAAACACACAAAAAAATAAAATACGACTTAATGTCACGTTATTTTTTTTCTTCTTTTAGCCTAAGAAATAAGAGGACATATTTTTTAGTTTCTTCGTGATCACCGTGTATAGACATACGACTTATTGGTTCTGGGATTAAGTATACGTGACGGCGGTTATCTTGTGGTTGCAGTTTAATTGATCTGAGGCAAGCTGACTGCTTACGGCTTTAATGGGGGGTGAGAATCAGAAAACGGATATGGTATACGAAAATAATAGCTATACGCTTTTGTACTACTTGCTACGGAAGACCAGTGTTATTCACTAAGGAAACCGCCTTGCTATCAGCGCTGTGTCAGCGCTGCGGCAGCGTCGAGCCTAAAAATGGTATTCACTAATGCACTTTAAACGACACTAGCGCTCGGCGACGAATGCGGCGTGAGCTGGAACTACACTGCGTCGAGAGTTACCGCCTACAGTTCGACGACGAGCTGTTCTACATTAGTGAATACCGTTTTTCGCAGCGCTGCGCTCGACGTCAAAGTGAAGGCGGTCTCGTCGTCGAGCTCGTTGACGAACGCAGCGTCGAATGTGTGAATAAGAGAATAGCATACCAGCGCTCTGCGACCCTACCATGAACACCGAAGTTCATTTTCGGGGATTTTTCTTTGTCACTCTAATGACGCCTTCGTTGGAGTAACAGATACAAATCCTGGAAATTTTCGAACTTCGTTGATTGCGGTAGTAGGCCTGGCATCTTTGATGCTGCATCATATGCGGAGTATTGCAGCTCCTACCGCACACACTTTCATCTTCTTTTTTTAGCGTCTGTGTTTTTAAATGTATCTGTATTTTCTCTTATAGATGTAAGAATGTGTCTGAATGTTCTGCGTGTGATTGTCGTTGTGCAATAAATGTATTTTCTTTCTTTCTTCTCTACTTTATTACTGCAGTGATCGACACTACATTACATATTCACCTAAACAATGGTCCTCAATTTCAACTTCCAAATAAGCAGTTCCAATCTTCTTTTTGGCTGTATCTAACTTCCTTATTCATAAACGCCTGCTGGCTAACTTAACAAGCCGCTAATAATTGTTTGTCCCTTTTGCTCCTATGGACACATTATTAAGACTGAAAGAGACAAACAATTATTAGCGGCTTGTTAAGTTAGCCAGTGGGGTAAGTTTTTATTTTATTATTAATGAGTAGTTTTTACCTATCCATAGCATGATTAATATAACAATTACACCTAATGGAAGATATTCGATTAAGTTTTGGACCATTGTTAGGGAGCCTATGGGCTATAAGTAGTAGGGTGGATCGATTTTTTTATTTTTGGAATTTCATAAAATAATCTTTATAGATCGATACTTCGTGGCTAGAGAAACAAAAGATATTATGATCATTTTTTGTATTTACTTTTATTTAGTACTTCGTTTATAGGCCCAAAAATCGACTCTATTTTTAAGGTTTTTTTTAAGAAAAGTCAGTAGTTCGTGGATATTTTCGGTTTTATTTTTATGAAGAAACAAAATAACATTATTTGTCATAAATTTAGAATTTGCACAATTTAATTATATGAAAATTATAACCAGTATCGGCTAAAACTGATTTTCAACTTTGAGGCTCTTGGGGCAGTACTTGCCAAATGAATATCAGAAAAAGGCATATTGTTAAAGAATGTTATTTTTTACGACTATCATTCTATTGGCCGGCGGTTCCAAAAATCCGAAAAAAAAAATTTTTTTCATACTTCAATGTATGGACCAAATTTTTTTTCAGGATTTTCTGAAAGGGCCGCGTATAGGAATAACCTGTCTAAAAAGTAACATCTTCAACAATATATCTTTTTCCGATAATCATTCGGGAAGTACTGCCCCAAGAGCCTCAAAGTTGAAAATTATTTTTTGGAGATACTGTGAACAATTTTCATATGATTAAATCACACAAACCTTAAATTTATGAAAAACAATCTTATTTTGTTTATCCATAAAATTAAAACAGAAAATATCCTTGCTCATCCGAGTTTTCTTAAAAAAACCTTAAAAATAAGGCCGATCTTCAGGCTTCTATATGGGGTCCATAATGATAAAATATCCAAAAATGGTCATAACATTTTTTGTTTTTCTAGCCGCATAGTATCGATTCGTAAAGATTATTTTATGATTACCCGAAAATAAAAAAAAGATCCACCCTAATAAGTAGTTAGGTGGTTTTAAGGTACTGACTAAAAACCTTGAAAAGCACGAAATATATTCACAAAGTTTAGGATACTTTGATTGCAAAATTCAAACAAATACTTTTTCATCACACTTGCTGTCTAAGCGCGCCATTGCTTGCATGCATAGCGGGAATAATAGAAGGTGAAATTCCCTAGGGAGTAAAAGAAATGTTAGTACGTCATTTAATAATATTATGTCTTAAAACTTATTTTTTTGTCGGCAAGTGTGATGTAAATCATTGTATGCATCACGGTCGGTAAGCGGAATACTAACTCGATTTATAAAAACGCTCCGCCTACGGCGTCGGACTTCTAACACTCTCGTTAGTAATTGCGTAGGTACTTACATACCTCCCTTGATGCACAATGTACTATTACGTTTTGCTTTGTACTCTCGTAAGGGTAAGTAACGCAAACACAGCAATGGTTATAAAACCAAACTGAACATTGTAACTTTACTACACATAATAGGGCAAAATTTATTAGACTTTTATTACTAATATGACATAAAACTGATCCCCATACATTATTATCGAACCGCAATAAAATAGTTATTTGCCAAACAAAATCCCGGCTTTAAAGCGAAACCTGTTCTGAACTGAAATATGGTTACATGAAAACCGATACGGAAAGGATAAATAAAACATTGTATATGATATTATTCCGTCGAACAGCTTTGAAAAGGAGTATCGAGATACTTATGGTTCATCATCATCTCAAGCAGGCCCTTCTCCTACCATCTTTTTTAGGGTACCGTAGTAAACAAAGAACCTTCATAGTTTCACCATGTCCGTCTGTTTGTCTATCTCTCCGCAGCATGGCTCAGTGGCCGTCGTTATTAGAAAATTGCAATTTGGTACAGGTATACATACCGATCACGATTTTTCGGGCACTCCCACTGTACTAAAGTGGAGCTCATTTTCCTATTTTGCTGAAAACCTAAACAGGGTGTAATTGATAAGTGTTTACAGGCCATAATTCCGTAAATATGAGAGATATCAGAAAACTTTTAACTGATATCGAAAGTAAGTTACCCAACGAGTAAAATTACATTAATAACTTTTTTCTAAATAGATGAAGTAATATTAAAAATACTAAGTTAAAACGCTCCCATACATTCAGTATGATTAACGGTTACCTACTAAATGTACGGAAGGGTTTGAAGTTAATATTTGGGATATTTATGATTTTATTTCAATTAAGTTATTAGTGTAATTTTACTCGTTGGGTAACGTACTTTCGATATCAGTTAGAAGTTTTCGGATATCTCTCATATTTACGGAATTATGGCCTGTAAACACTTATCGATTACATCCTGTATAGTGTGGGGTTTTGTTATTGATCTTTAGAAAAAATTAAGAATCCCAATTTTTTTTATCAATGTTTTCGGAGATAATCGCTCAAAAATTAAAGTAATGTGTCTATGACGATGCTGCTGCCCATCATCACCAATCTTCGATTTTAATGGTTAGTGACTAACTTAAATCCCTTAGAAAACAAGCGCATTATTATTTTTTTGTGTCATTCTTAATATATTTTTGCTACAGTGTTCCAGGTTGTAGGAAAAAATACCCCAAAATGAAACAATACATATACCTGATTTGAAGGATCTAGATTAACTTTCGTAAGCTTTTCATTCTACTGTGACAGTTTATTAAGTTATTTACAGCCGTACATTCATTATTTAAACCACCACATATAATGTAATCTGATCATTATTAAAAAAAATAGTTGCAACCATTATCCTGAATTTTAAAGCCACGTAAAAAAACTGAAAATGTAGTTATGACTTTTTTTACTATAAATGTTTATAGGAAACCGTAAACCCCTAAACCTACAAAATGTTAGATTACGCTCACGTTTCCCAATCTTTTCCAGAAACAACGTCACATTTATTTACCAATATGCGTAATAAATGGATATGTATGTTCCTGGACATAAATTTTGGGGTTTGAGAAGGATATGTTTGAATGAAGGTTATTTGATGAAGTTCAACGTTATCATGGATACCGGTTTTGCATTAACCGATCAAAAAAAGCTTTGTCATTGTCATAAAAGCGACAAATGTGTCAATCGTCTCACTTTGGCAGACGTGAGACGTGACACACGTGAGTTGTAGGTCAGCGGGAAATGGATGAATAATAATGGTTATTGGAACTTAAGGTTTTTAATAATAATTAGGTGAAAATGTTTTTATGTTGCACAATATTGAAAAAATATACATAACATCTCGCTTATTTATTTGCTGTGATTGGGTCAACTAATCAGCTTTAATTTTTTTATTGTTGGAATAATAACACATTATACATTAAAGCCTCATCAAATCAATTCTACAAATTTGCCTAAAACAAATGACGCAGTTTATCACCCCACAACTGTCTATTAAATTAACATAATATTTACAAATATGCATGCATTTCACTCCCCTTTTCATTTCCATTGATAAAACGCTGTAAGCGAGAAAATCGGTAGTATGTACTACGACATTTTTCCTCTGAAGGCAGAAATGGTAGAATGTTTACTTTTATGAGTGTGAGGCGGGCGCGAATATGCGAGGTCATTGAACTGTAGGGGATGCATAATCACTTCCGGGTGGCACGTTTAAAAAAATACATGCTTAGATAGTATCATCATCAGCCTATGATAGTCCACTGCTGGACGTAGGCCTCTTAGGAGACCTTCCGACACAATCGGAGGTAAATGCCCATAATCGCCACGCTGGGCAAGCGGATTGGCGATCGCATCAATGTGTCCACTGTGATGACGCTGCTGCTCATCATCATTATATTATCAAATAATGATCAGTGACAATTCAATCCCTTAGTCTTATAGTATAATCCCTACTTATACATTTTCATGAATTCCGGTAAACATACCTTCGAGTTACTCCAATAATATCAAAATCGAGGGCGTGTGTGACGGCAGTAAGAATACATTTATCACCAGTCCAACTCTTTCCATGGGTATCGTAAGAGTCCACTAAGAGATTGAAGTGCCACTAATCATTCATTTATTAATAAAGATTGATTGGGCAGTAGCGTCATCGTAATGGACACATTACTGCGATCGCTAACCCGCATGTCAAGCGTGGCGATTATGAGCATTATATCCTTTTGCGTACGCATAAGTAGGCCTCTCCTATTAACTATGCGTATAGACGCATTAGAAGGTGAATGCCCATAATCGCCACGCTGGGCAAGCGGATCAGCCATCACAGTAATGTCCACTACGATGGCTCTGCTGCCCATCATCAATCTTCTATCAAAGAATGGGCAGTGACACTTCAACACCCGCGGAAAGAGTTGGAATAGTGAAAAACATATTCTTACTGTGATCACACGTGACTATATTATATTATTTCTTTACCCGCAATATTAACATAGCATTTTCACTGAAAATGTAATCCCCTATTTCCAATTTCGGTAAGCTTTATTCAAATATTAAAATAAATAATTCATAACAAAAAATAACTCTTCAATATTGAAATTTTTTTATATTAAGCACCACATATTTCGAATAAAATTTAGAAGATTAATTTTTTTTGGAAAATATTAAACACTTTTCCACAATGAAATAGTTACAAGGACACCGAATATTATATGCTCGATATCTATATTGGCTATTTTTAATATCTACGCTGCCGATTACTTCTAGCACAGGATTGATACGCCAAAAGAACGCATGTGATTTTTTTGTATGTAGGTATATATGACCAGCAGTGGAAGTCTTTCGAATGATGATGATGATTTGAAATCATCCTATATTCGGCGTGACACCAATTTGATGTCTTCGGCATAAAGAGTACGATCGTTTTCATATTATGACAATACGAGTATGTTATCTAATGTCAAAACTCTTTAGTTCACTAGTCTGGTTTTGACTCCAAAGAAAAACAAATGGTCCCCTTATAACTGAAAAATACACGTTCCATACTTCCTATCGCATAATATAGTGGCCTTTATAGAGACTTACATAAAAATTACGGTTACGTATTTCGTAATCACAACAAAACGGTGCCTCGTAAGAGCGAGCCGATTTGCGATGTAAATTGCAGGCATCGACAGCAACTTCCTGAATGATGACTCTACCCGCGCAAATGCCTATAATGACTAATATTTCACTTTTATGTCGCTCGGAGGCCGCTCTAAAAAACGCAATTATCTGAGGAGTCGCGATCTCGAAACTTGAGTTATTGTAAGTGCTAGCGAGATGATCGCTCAGGCAACCAGTATTTGAGAGATCTCCGATGTACTACCGGGCAAAAATTTTAGGTTCACTTCACGATTTAAATATAAAATCGTCTTTTTCGGGCGATCTTTTCTCCTGTGTTGAATTCGAAATTAGTTGCCAACTGATATAATTATCACTGCCGCTACCGCTACCATATATTTTTTTTTATTAGTCTTTAATTTCGAGCAGCTCAGATAACTGGATGCTTAGCCAAGTTGCCAATCGCTAACGCTTATTAGCGTATCGTAGTTTTCCCTCTCTGTCACTCCTTTACATTAGTGCGACAAAGACAGTTAGCTGCCTTTCGATTACGATTGACAACTAAGCGTTAGCGATTGGCAACTTGTTTAAGCACCCTGAGGTGGTTGTGACACCTTTAAGCAATTATGCCTATGAGGTGTCCATACTCAATTTGTTAGATACACACACACGTATGTGATACTTAGTATATAGATACTTAAATACATACGAGTACACAGGCACGACCAAGAAAACATTTGTGATAAATTAAATACACTAATAATGCCCTTGCCGGGATTCGAACTCGGAACTTCCAGCTTCGTAGGCAGCGTCTCTACCAACTAGGCTACGGAGGCTGACAAAAATTATACGAAAAGAAAGAATTTAAAGAAAAAAAATTCAACTAACTCTCGCGCAGCTGACTGAATACTCGACATCGACAGCTGTGATTACGCCGCCATAAACTTAACTCGAATTACTGTGTTTTTGTCAAATATATCCGAATAATCGATACTTCGGAAGGCCGGCTTCGATTATGGATATCGTTCAAATTGTCGGTTAACAATAGAATGAAAGGCCTCGGTTAAGTGAAATGAATTTTTGATTTAAGAGCCTTTCTATTGTGTTGACACCTACTCGATTATTACTCGATTTAAATTCTTGAGCGATTGCATAACCAATAAGATGTTTTCATCATATACGTCACAGAGATTAAGAAGTATTTTTTTTATCATTTGCTTGAGAGCGGCTTTTATCTATGGTAAAGCTGAGTGGTGTAAGCTCTTAAAAGTTTTTTTCTAAGAAAGGCTGTGAATTTTATTTGGAATTCATAGCCGGGTCATAGATTGCTCATTATGATTCTGATTTTCACTATCTCGGTTATTATTTTATCTTATGTGGTTGCTGCTGACAGCACTTGATAGCTGCTGGTTAATAGCACTTAAAAAAAACTGTAGGTACTTGTGTTCTTTTAAAATGTCTACTCTTCTTTAAACCTTTGCGTACACCGGTACACCCGCATCCAGCGTCTTTCGGCGATCTTCATAAGGTAGTACGTATATCTCGTCTAACTTAACGAATTGTAAGTAGGAAAGTGAAATCGTTATGGAGTTTTTTTTCTTCTTATCTTCTCTTCTTTCTTTCTTTGTTTACCCTTTGGAAAAAATACCCCAAAATGAAACAATACATATACCTGATTTGAAGATCTAGATTAACTTTCGTAAGCTTTTCATTCTACTGTGACAGTTTATTAAGTTATTTACAGCCGTACATTCATTATTTAAACCACCACATATAATGTAATCTGATCAATCATTATTAAAAAAAATAGTTGCAACTATTATCCTGAATTTTAAAGCCACGTAAAAAAACTGAAAATGTAGTTATGACTTTTTTTACTATAAATGTTTATAGGAAACCGTAAACCCCTAAACCTACAAAATGGCAACTAAACTACTAACCACTACAACCTTTTGAAAGCTTTTAGGTACTTTTACCTAAAAGCTTTCAAAAGGTTTAGCTCATTACATTTAAGGAATATCATGTTGTTGGTGATATGCAGTTACTTTATTTGGTGATAATATATCTTCTAGTTAATTGTAGTGTAATTTAGCAAAAACACATCAATGCTTCTTCCATTCGTTTCCAGTACAATTGGGATGTTATATTTTTTTAAAACGTGACTATAACCAAATGGCCAAGGTTTCGCATGAAATAATATTACTCGGAACCGTAAATTAACGTGCAGTCTGCTTTGTGTAGGTAATCTACTCATAACCAAACCAATTTCAAAGCAACATTGTCTTCAGAATAAATAATTTCACGAACTAGCATAATTCAAAATACCCGTAAATTTCGACTTTCCACATCTCGGAACCACGGGCGAGGCGTGCGCGAAAGATTAATACTTATTCAATATTATCGAAAGAATTGTGGAATATGTCAGGTTTGCGCACGACTGAACAATATCTGGCATTGTCAATCCATTGCTTACAGAGCTAGTGTGAGAATTGTAGCCAGCTTAGCTTGAAGAGTGCAGTGAGTATTCATCGCGTTTTTTTCTGTATAAAAGTCTATTACAATAGAAAATGAAATGATAGTCAAGCGTCAGGCAAACGCGGAACTGTTCAAAATAAACGTTCCTTAATCAGTAACGAAATGCCTTTTTACGTTGGTATGTGAGAATTAAGTCTCTGGTACGAGTACATACTCGTACCAGAGACTACTATTTCGCTACTGGTGCTACTCTGATATTCTGCTAATCTATCATTTGGCCACTCTACTTAGTATTTTGTGACTCTGATATTCTACGAGTTTGGTATATTGCGACTATAATCTGTTATTTGGCCACTCTGGTATTATGAGAAGCTGGTAACATGTGTCTGTTATTCTGCGTCTGGTTTCCAACAAGTGTGGTATTTTGATATTCCGGTGACCTAGGAATTAGATGTTTTGTGACCCAAGACCTACGACTCTGGTATACAAAGACTTCCTTTCTTTGATACTGTGATTCTTCGAAACTGGTATTTTGTGGCTCTGGTGCGTATCGTCTTATGTAGGAGCACACAGGTCTCCAAGTCATATTAAAATGGCGCCCGACATCTTGATTCCCTTACGCTCGCGCGTCATCAGGAATTCAGCATGCTCACGGCTAACTCGGCAACAGAACTGTAGATTTATGTGAAGCGTGTTAAATATCGGTTGTGATTATTGAAAGGTTGTCAAAAGGGGATTCGCGAAAGATCAGCTTGTTTTGAAAGTGTGAAAGGCTAGAGATTCGGCATTTAAATAGCTAAGGTAGAACGTTGAAGGGTTGGCCATTTTGTGGATTATATTGACTAATTTTCACCACGGTAGTGGATTCATTAATATCTTCATTTTGCATCTATCGCGTTCGAAGGTTATGCTTGTAAGATTGCGAGTGTCACCAGCAATGAAAACTAAATGGATTTAGATATCAATTGATCTGTTTAGTGGAAAGTAGTTATTATTATTATACACGGCATCTTGAACCCAGTAATAAGTGAACTTGTCTCAGTTGTCTCCCTACATTTCATGCATGTTCACAATTTGCTTTTTAGCGCACTGCGCTGATGAATTCGAACCATACTTTTGTTTTTATTTTTTTATTTTTAGCATGGTGATGTAACTTAGCAAATTAGATATCTGTAACATTGGGTAAGCTAATATAGGGTAAACTTGCCTTATTCGTACCTGTTCCTAAAACGTACCCTACCAATATCTCGAAAAGTAAAACTGCAGTGGCGACGCGAGTGCCACTAAATGGAACTACTAGTCCGCCATGTTACGTTACTCGAGTGTCAACTCCACCTGCTGCTCCGTTTTAAAATATTCAAAAGTAAGTAATTTTGTTGTTTTCAAGTAAAATTTTCGGTTCATTCGTAACGGTTTCATTTCAGTTCTAAGTGAGTTATATAAATAAGAAGTTTTATGCGTATTCCTTCGCTTATTTACGTTTCAAATTACTCGACATGCCGACGCTAGTGTGGCAGCCATTGTTACGCGGCAAATTTGAAATCGTAATTGATGTTGTGCTTAAATCGTACTCAACACTTTGTTTTAGTTCGTACCGGTACGAATTAGGAATAACTGTTTATTTTTTTGTTTAAGGTCGACATGGCCAAGCGGCAATACAATACATGGTCAAGTGATGATATGCAAAAAGCCCTGGAAGGGTATAAAAATGGAAGTTTGAAATTTAATGAAGCTTGCCGTGCATTTAAAATTCCTAAACCAACTTTTCGACGCCACTTGAAGGGATTGAATGTTCACGAAAAAATTGGACGCCTAAAATATTTGACCAAGGAAATGGAAGATGAGTTAGTGAACCATGTTTTAGAACTGGAATCTAGATTTTTTGGCATTACTGTGCATGATTTACGTCACCTGGCCTACCAGCTAGCGGAAAAATATGGTTTACAGCACAAATTCAATCATGAAACTAAACTGGCTGGATGGAAATGGTACTTTAAATTTTTGAAAAGCCATCCTCAAATATCACTAAGGACTCCAGAAGCGACGTCTATGGCTCGCTGTAAAGGATTTAACAAAAAAACCGTTATGACGTTTTTTGATACGTATGAAGCTCTTCTAGACGAAGGAAAATTTACGGCCCAGCAAATCTACAACGTCGATGAGACTGGTTTGAGTACAGTACACAAACCGCCAAAAGTATTAGCTCGTAAGGGCAAACATCAAGTTGGTGCTGTTACAAGTGGAGAACGGGGCTTAAACACAACATGCATCTGCTGTATGAATGCTGCTGGAGTATTTACTCCACCAATGCTAATTTTTAAACGCAAAAGAATGACAGATGATCTTAAAAGAGGAGGACCACCGAATGCAGTATACAATTGCTCTGATAGTGGATGGATAACTTCTGAGTTATTCGTTGATTGGCTAAAGCATTTTATCAAGTCTGTAAGATTTGGAAAATCCAAAGAAAAGCAGATCCTTCTCATCTTAGATGGACATTCGACGCATACTAAGAACTTAGAGGCTATCAATCTCGCACGTGATTATGGTGTTGTCATGCTGTCTTTGCCACCTCATACCACCCATAAACTACAACCGTTGGACCGATCGTTTTTCAAACCACTGAAACAAAATTTCAACGCTGCTTGTACATCATGGATGAGAAACCACCCTGATTGCGTAATAAAGCAGGCAAATATATCAGAATTTTTGGGAATGTCATACCCTCGAGCTGTATGTATGGAAACAGCTATACACGGATTCGAATCTTGTGGACTATGGCCATGTACTCGATTCAAAATCAGAGATGACGAATATGTTATAATAGACGAGGATTGTGACGAGCAACAAAATTTAGGTTCACCAGTTATGAGCTCCCATTTGGCTGTGGAACGACAAAACCGAGAACCGAACCAGCCAGCAATATTAACATCAAATGCTAAACCAATGGACGCACAAGAAAATCAAGCTCTGGCATCTTTGAATTCAAATAGTACGGAGATTTCAAAGTCGAGACCTTCAACAGCATCACCTATAAAAAGTTTACCTTTCCGAAATGACGAGGGCCAAGAAGATCAAACGAATATCAAATCACCAGATATTCGGGCAACGATACATAGCTTGTCTCCATTGTGTAGCCTCAAATCTAAAATAAAACGGGTTCAAACTAGAACATCATCTCAAGTACTTACAGGAAGTCCATATAAGAAAGAATTAGAGATAAAAAATTTAAATCCCACTGAGTCCAAAACGAAGGCTGCATGTAGGAATTTAGGTAACCAGAGGCTTGGCATAAGAAATAATTCCAGGGATAAGAAGGTTGTGAAGAAGGCCAAAAAAGAAAAAGAAGACGATAGTTGGTATTGCCCATTTTGTAAGGAGAACAAAAAAGAGGACATGATCCAGTGTTCCTATTGTGAAACCTGGATTCACGAACTTTGTGCTGGAGTTGACAAAAAAACACACCAATTTATTTGCGATGATTGCAAAGAATTGGCAAAAACCGTTAAAAATGCTATACTTTAATAGCAATAATAATTGAACGACCGTACCGAGGGGTATAGGCATCAGCCGCGAAATTTAAGCTGTATGAGATGATTAAAAAAGGAGTTGGCCATTTGACTGATTAGTTACATTTTTTTTTACTTATAGTAGATACATAATTATGTCAATAACTGTGATTATTAGACTGAAATTAATTATAGGATCTCATCTTTTATATAAGGATAAAAGGGTACAATATAGGAATATAGGGGTACGTTTTACGAACAATTAGGCCTAAATCGTACCTTTTCTACTTTTTTTAAAAAGTTAATTTTCTCAGAAGTTATTGAAGTTTTTGTTAATTTCTTTATTGTTGTTGATTAATGAATAAATAAAGACTCTTTCACTACCAATCAATGTTATTTTCTTTGTTGCATTTTCTGATAAAAAGCATTTTCCCTTAGGGGGTACGAATAAGGCAAGTTTCCCCTAGCTATCATTTAAGGGTTGGTAACGCACGCGTGGTATCTTTGCAGGCCTAAACAAGATGTCATTCTGTAATCGTATACGATAAGCGATAAACAATAAATGTAGGAGAATGACAGATTCATACGAAAAGTCACGTGACTATTTCCATACATTATTATGGTCACGTGACTTATCGTTCGTCGTATACGATTACAGAAGCATCTTGGTTAGGCCTGTATTTGCACGCTACAGTAGCTACACTGAAAAAAATGCTAAGTTGGATTTAACAATTCTAACCGGAAATTAAGGTTGATTGGGTCCTATCACATTTTTTTTATTATACCAAACTTTTTATGTTGGCATTCTACTAAATTAATTTGTTTGATTACACCAGTTTTTTGTTGATTTCACCAGTTGCTTCGTATAATGTAGGTACAATGTTCTTGTCCCCTCACTAACTCGTAAAGTGCTCGTTTATCCTTTAATACGAACGTGTAAAAACGCATATTATTCACTTGTGTGGCAAAGTAATGACCTTGGTTTTGGAATAAGAAAACGTAAAATGCTCATGGAAATTGTTCCATATTAATGATAATTAAATGATTTGTTTGAGAATTTAGTGTAAAATAATATAAACCTTAATATAATATGATGATTTTAACATATAAATCCTAAAATTCCATAAGTAACAATTGTTTTAGTGAATGATGATAAGATGACTATATGCAATCACAAAACGCAGAAAATTTCAACGTCAACATTGTCAAAGAATATTATAGGTTATAATCTTTATTTACAGACTCGAACACGCATAAAAATAGTAAACTAAACAACTTTCAGGGTGTTCTGTTATAATTTTGTAAAAATAATGAATGAGAATGATTTAATAATGCATTGGCGTTGGTGTGCAACTACAGGAATGTGTTAAAATCGTGCTACGTTTACTTTTTCGTGCTAAGTTTACTGCGACAAAATCTTGCATTAAATACATGATGCATTTGGAAAATTATTATCACTAACCCGATAATGATTGTAATGTGAACAAATAATTACCTTTTTTGAGTTTCCTCGCTATAGTGAGGGGAAAAGTTTTGTGTTACACACGGGTGCAAATGTATTTTACTTCTCGTATGTTAAAACACTCGCTGCGCTCAGGATTCTATTTTAGAACCACTCGTTTCGCTCGTGGTTCAACTATAGAATCCTTTCGCTTGCTCGTGTTTCAATTTCATACTCGCGGGTAAAATACAACTTTGCACCCTTGTATAACAAATAACTATTGTTGAATTAACCAGAACTCTTGTATCGACTTCAACCTATTTAGTTTTGTAAATTTGATAGCAAGGATTTGTTACATATATCAAAGTTTCCTCGTAATATAGCCAACCTAAGTCACTTCGGTAAATTTTTTTTTCAGTGTACCAAACATACGGCGCACTATATGTTTATTAAGTTGTGTCGCCTAAATCTAATTAATATGTGTTTTTTTTTTTATTTCTATATTGTAGTTCACATAGCCTTAGTTTATAACTGTAATGCTTTGTAACTGATTTGAATAATAAATAAATAAATATTATGAAGTCTTTGGCCCTTTACCACCCGGTAGAAAAACACGTTCTAAGTTTGAACTTTCTTAGTAATTAAAAAGTTGTTAAAAGCAAGTCAATTAAATGTTACTATACGTTATCAGAACGTTCAAAAGATACGGACAATAAAAACGGGTAGTTGTTAATGTTTTCAAGTCAATAAAACATAAAAGTTCATGTTCATAAAAGTATCCTAACGGGAAAAAAATATAGATTCTACGACATTTTAATACTTTTAATTACTATTCTCGGATTTGGAAACTGGAAAAAGTCAATAGCATTAAGTAATCCTCCGTAGCTTAGTTGATAGTGACCTAGCCTACGAAGCTGGAGGTTCCCGGTTTGGATATTTTGGATCCCGGCCTGGTAATATTTGTGTATGTATGTATTTACCACGAATATTAATATTTGGCTGTCTATGTATTTAAGTATCTATATGTACATTTTATATACATCGTCGCCTGGTACCCACATCACAAGCCTCAATTGAGATTATCGTGGGACTATGTCGATTTGTGAAAGATATATCAAGACATTTATTAATTTAATTCATTTAATCTTATATTTTTTCCAGGCTTCATCGGATTGCCAGCTGCGTCTTAAAACAGCCTCGTCTTGTTTTCGAATACATCCTCGCCTAGCGTTAGGCACTGGTCTCACAGCGAGCTACTGAGCTATGAACTACCGGCTATAAACAGGAACAAAAGATACGCACTCCCGTGTCTTTTTTATTTACACGGCAGTGCGTATCTTTTGTTCGTGTTTATAGCCGATAGTTCATAGCTCCGTAGCTCGCTGGTAGACCAGTGCCTTAAACTAGTTTCTAGTTTTCGAAGTATATGTACCTAATGCTTATTTGTTTAGACTAAAATTAGAAACGCAGTCGTTTTAGGGCAAGATTTTTTACAGATTTGATCAGTTCAGATATTAGTATATGATAAAAAAACACTTTCAATACGGCGTTACTTTTTTGATATTGAAATGTGGTTTTATTTAACTTGTGACTACAAGAAGTTTAAGTGGTGCCATATTCTGATGATGTGTCCATAAAATAAACATGGGTAGAAAAAATATTATAAGTTAATTCATTTTCGGTACAAACTGCTAATTTTGTATTGTATTGTATTCGGGTCTTTTTTCCGCAACTTAACATCAAACATGCCTATTTTGCGTCAACCCAACGCTGGTCCAGTATTGTTTATAGGGACTTGAAATACACCCTTCAATGTCAAATGATATTTCGTACATTTTTTTTTTAAACGCATTCGTACGAGCCGGGGATTCAACCCACGGCCGCTGCGTCCGTACGTTTTAACGCTCCACCAAAAGCGCTTTTTAAGCTGATATTAATAAATAAAAAATCTTTTGTGAAATTGAATATTTCTCACTCTTTGTAAAGGATAAATGCAAACAAAATCCGTATATTCCAATTAACCTATCAATGGCATCTTTACAACCAATATACGTACAATGTAAATAGGGTAATGTTATGTACCCATTGTTACTATTTTCCATTTCGAGAAAATAAATAATTTATGGCTCGTCCATTATTTCGCGCGCATGAATTTCAATACAGGCAACACTGTTTAATATATTTGTGTACCGCAGACATATATAGAAAAAGACTACCTACGTAATACTCAGAATGCTCTTTACTTGGGGATTATACACCGTGTTTTTTAATTCTTTAAATTTAACACGCTGCTTGGTACGTTAATTGGAGCTACCTGGTATATAGCTTTTAGTCTACCCCGAAAAAAAATTTTTTTTTTCGTTTTCATACATAATAAATGGAATGGTAAGTGTGAAAGAACCTTAAGAATAACACAAAAGTTAATTTCAGGTGACTGACGGCACATGTCAAAATAAGACGTAGCATTAGGATGTAATAAAGGTTGCAATACACTTGTTCAGTCATTAAACAATTTTTTTTTAATAACTCAATAACAGTATGAGTTAAGATACTAGTTTCTTAGAGAAATTGATTATTTTTGACCTAAATAAGCTTCCCTTTAATTTAACGGAAATCAATAAAAACACGGTGTATACATACAGGGTGTTTTTTTTTCAACCGTTCAAATTCTACGTAGTGAATGTGTAGGTCATACTCACCAACTTTTACTATGGGGACAACGTCGAAATCGCGAAAAAAAAATCAGCTGTTTCATACAAATTGGCGGCATTACGCCGGCCGAAATGTATGAAACAGCTGATTTTTTTTTCGCGATTTCCACTTTGTCCCCATAGTAAAAGTTGGTCAGTATGACCTACACATTCACTACGTAGAATTTGAACGGTCGAAAAAAAAACACCCTGTATATAGGAAATAGTAAATCCAAAAGGACGAGAAGAAAACCATCAATAATAAATCATAAAACACGTGTCAAATTAATGTATAGTTTAAAATTCATAAGCGTAAATTTGGTGTGACTTCGTTTTACACATTTGTAAATAAGGTAAGGGTAAGATGAAACTGTTTTAAACAAGTTACAAGTACAAGTTTTTTTAATGGGGTAAGATCCTAGAGCGGAGCCAGAAGGACTATTTTATAAATGTGTCAAATTTAAACTAAAATGTTTTTCAATGATGTAGGTAAAATATACTAATGACAGAATACAATATACCTACAGTATCGTAAGTAAGACTGCGAGAGACTCGAGAGATACTTATGACTATTAATAGTCATTACCTATTACATATTATGCATTGGCATTCATGATGGTCATAAAAAGGACGATTAATTTTGATGACAATAACAACAATTTTATTATGTATGCATAAGCACGGCCCTCATATCATGCGGACTTTATTTTCATACAAATTAGTAGATGATCAAAGAAAGTCATGTATTTAAATATGTATGTACCATTTTGCATCTAGTCATAGGTAATGGCAATGCTATAAATCTGCTATGCAGTTCATAAACCACAGTATCTGGCATTTTTGCGATTTTATGTTTTTTGATCATCATCATCATCATCATCATCATCATCTCTCCTATTAACTATGCGTATAGACGCATTAGGAGGTAAATGCCCATAATCACCACGCTGGGCAAGCGGATTGGCGAACGCAGTAATGTGTCCACTATGATGACGCTGCTGCCCATCATCCATCATCATCAGCTTATGATAGTCCACTGCTGGACGTAGGCCTCTCCTATTAACTATGCGTATAGACGCAATAGGAGGTAAATGCCCATAATCGCCACGCTGGGCAAGCGGATTGGCGATCGCAGTAATGTGTCCACTATGATGACGCTGCTGCCCATCATCAATCTTTTATCAAATAATGGTCAGTGACACTTCAATCCCTTAGTCGACTCTTACGACACCCACAGGAGGAGTTGGGGTGGTGATAAATGTATTCTTACTGCCGTCACCACACAGCCAATTTTTGTTCAGAATTTCGAATTCAGCCACTTTTTGCATTCAAATTAGTACATAATCAAAGAAAGTTATGTATTTACCATTTTGCATCTAGTCATAATGGTAATATTATAACTCTACCGTGCAGTTTCTAAACCACACTAACTGCCAATTTTGCGTTATAACGCTTTTTGGTATATAGTTAGCAAACTCAAACATAAGTATAAATAATTTTATCTCTTTTCAACTACCAAACAGCAACATGTTAGCTCAAAACCTGAAATACAGTTAGTGACTGTTTTTTTATGCACAGTAGAATAGTCTACGGCCATGGATTTTGAGCCAACACAGATTAAGACAAATACATTAGAATATACAGAATTCTATTACTTTTGCGTTCATGACAAAAAAAGACTTTTGGCAGTTACTGTGATTTTAGAAACTTCATGCCAGTAATACATGTATGTATTATGTAACCCAGTCTTCACACTGATGACCACTATCATAGCAGGTACTTATTCATTCTCGAATAATCTTCCTTGACGGCATGTACAAAAATACATAGTTAATTATCTATCTAAGGAATCTGCTCAAAAGCATAATTCGAGATATATAGTATACAGTTTTAGTACTTTTATTTACGTGTATATTTTTGTTCTTCACTGCCGCACAGCCATGTAAAACATTCTTCAGTACAATCCAAAAGAAATGTAAACAAATCTAAAAACTTGCATTTTTCAATAATCACGCAGTTTTAGAACACAGTTTTGACAAACTTTAAACCTTAAACCTTGAACTCACATACATTTTTAGTTAAAATTATTGATATTTATTATTATTAACGTAAAAAATTAAAGACGAAAGAGATAGCCTAGGATCGAGGAAAGTGGAGAGCATGCCTTGAGCTACACCGACAACAACAAAGCTCTTAAATTGTAGAGAGAGAGAACGTAAAAAATATATGTGCGAACGTGTTTTACGATAAATGTCAAAGACGTCAAATGCTATGGAAAGTCAGCTATATTAGTTTTGATTTTTTGGACTCTTTCTTATAAATGGTATTTATTGTATATATATTTATATATAAATAAATATCTTGGGACACAAATCGACCTAGTCCCACGGTAAGCTCAATTAAGGCTTGTGAAGTGGTGTAACGTATCGACATCAATTGAAGATAATTCTTTGCTTTCATTCTTTTTGTAGGCGTTCGATTTAAAATATCATGACGTCGCCGCGTACCACGTGACCTACAATTGTACGTCAGTGTTTTCATTCAGGATACTATGGAATTAAACAGAGCGGGTAGAATTTCAACCAATCAGATTCGAGCTAGTTTGTTGTTAGCCAATGGTAAAAGATGTTCAGTATGAGGTGATTCAAAGACGTCGAATGAACGAACAATTGAGGGATTGAGAATGAGAGTTGAGAGAATCTGACTTAAGGGAGTGTAACAGGTATTCGTGGCTTTTCGTCGGGAGAGCGTCGAGTCGTAAGGAAGTCAGTGAGTTTAGTTCGTAAGGCATATCGTGTCTAGAATTGTTCACAGATATAGCAGGCAGGCTTTACGGCAGCGGAGGCATAGGGCGAGTAACACCATTCCTGGGCGTGATTCGAAGATAGAAATGCAGTACCACCCGGCATTTGGGTGCACAAAGGATGCACCAGATGGATATGGTACGTCGCCTCTGGCATACTTTATATTTATAGGAATCGCTTTGTGAATTGTAGAATAATAGGTGCATCGAATCATACGGGATTCCAGCGATATGTTAGAAAGTGGGTAGATTCAGATTCTGGGAAAATGAAATGGATACGTTGTTCTTTGCAGATGGGCGTGCCCGAATATCTAGTTTCTATTATGCGTGTTCAATTGTGCTAATCGTGTTTATTCATAGTCTAAATATTGAATAGTTATTATTCCGACATACTTTCGACAATGCTAGAATTACTAAGTGGTAACGAATCGTACTGGTTGATTAGTGACTACTATAAGTTTACGGCAAACCGACACAGGGGCGAACGTAAGTTATTTAATCTTAATTTAATGAATTAGTTTTAGCTTGTAGTTGGGGTCCGGCTTGTGTGGGGGTGTCTGGATACAGGGCCCGTGTCTGGATGGTTTTCATGCAGATTGGATCTTAAATTGCAATCTATGACAGGAATATAATGATAAATCATTGCTTGTGGTCGTGCGTGTGTCCGGTTGATTTAAATTACTTAACTTGCTTTATAATGTTCAGCGTAACGGCAATACGAAGATAATCGAGTGACATTTTAATAACGTAACATGTTTATCTAAATATTTTCTGTATTAATTATTAGGTTGCCGTATTCTTTGGTCGACAGTAGTAGACCAGTGGAGCGCGCAGCATTGGTTCATGTAGGTTGTATAGATGCGCCACGTGTTAACACGTTCAATGCGGTAGGGGTCTTTCGACATCTTACAAGGTGGTTAGTTACGAGTTAAGCCTATTGCATCAGTGTTAAAATATGATACTTACAAAGTGAATAATTAAATAAATTGTTTTATAATGGTGTTTTATAAATACTTTGATTCATTAATATTTGATTATTAGATATAGTGTTTCCCTTAAATTTGGTTTGAATTCAGTGCCATTCTACTCCGCTGTGAGCTTGTGGTATTATTTTAGCACACTATTATATTTAATACGTTCACTGCGGTTGGGGGTTGGGGGACTTTCGATCCCTTACAAAGAATGGTTAGTTGTGAGCTAAGGTAATTGCCGCAGCGAAGATGTTAGGATGGCTGCTTTCCGTATTAGATTATAGCTCTCATCATATTGTACAGTGTATAAATGTTGGTAGGTAACTAAATAAATATTTCTCATTTCCGGTTCATGTCCATCGGCGAGAGGCCATATCATCCAGGGATGAAGGGTGTGGAAATGCGGAGTCGACACTACGGGAACTGCTTAGTACCTGCAGTTACATCAGCATCTAATACTTCGTCGGTCGCAAGTGATGCTCAAAGGCGTCAGCCATTTTGTCTTGACAGGACTCCGTTGAACTGGTGTGTTGCTTCTGGTTTATTTAATAGATAGGAAAATCTACCCTCCAAATTAAGGGTGTGCCATATTGAAAAATAATTCTAAACTTAAATATATTATATTAATGTTACGGAGAGCGGGCTAGGATCTATTTTAATTGAATATCACTATTTGATGATTTATTGGTTAATTATTTAGAGTTTATACTTTATTGGAATAATTATCGATTAAACAGAATATTTCATGGGCAATAATTGCTTGATTAGTTTTAGTATTTGAATTACTCTTTTAGTATTCTTCTATTATTCCGTTCAATTATAATCCGTGGTCAAAATTATTAACTTCTTATTAATACCTGTTATAAACATGATATTTTCTACTTTCCGGTGTTTCGTGCGTACGAGAGAGAGGGCGCCATGTACAGACGACATCACGACACCGCTACACGCGTGCTTCGTGTTGGGTCGGCCCTGCTACTCCATTCATAAGGGTGCCATATACAGCGTCTGCATCTCTGCGTCACTGCTCGCGTGCTACGTGTTGGGTCTACACTGTTATTCCATACATTATTATCGTCCATTCGAGCGGATATACGTTTCATTTAGAATTAAGGGTATTACAGATTTAACATCTACCGTACGACATATAACTGCAGTTGATATTTTAGTTGTCAATCGTGATTGAGAATCTAATATAATACATAATTATATTGCTGTTTACATTACTTGATTTATCTAGACGCGTCTCTTTGCTAATGAATCACGCAGTAATTGAAGTCACTAAGTAGAAATAGTTGATCCATCAATAGTATATTCGAAACTATGAATGCGTGATTCATTACAATGATTATAAACTGTATATCACGTGTGCGTTATGGATTTGAGACTCTTATAAAATGATCCAGATTTTAATATTCTAAACTTATTCTAAACATTTAAGTATATATTACCCTACTGTCAATTAAAGCATAATTTGAGCTACTTACATCATATATAACGGAACGTATAAATTCACAGAATTGATTAAAATGCTAAAATTATTATTTTGAATTGGAATTGACCGCGTTTAACAATAAAGTTGTAATTAATGGAATTGGGCTTACGTATCTTTGATAATGTGATTCGTTTAGTTGAGAGATGTGGTTCTAGTATATTAATATTAAATTTAGTTAAACTCTGCTTACGTCCGGGATCGAGGTTTTCATAAGTCACCTAATTTGTTAGGGGACCACGAGTTTCATGGTAGAACTTCGTCTTTGATCGATGCCCTCGCGTGATCTTTGAAAAGGGTGAATCGCTTGGGCTTGTAATTTATTTACACTCGCGAAATGGGCCGCTTGGCTAGAACTATTCTGGCAAGACGTCCAAATAGCATACGATAAGACATCTGTACCTTTGTTTGCTAACATTTGTGGTTAAAGACCCCAATTATATATTTACATACAATCTAATTTTTATACTATATGGGCGAGGCTGCAAGTGCGAAGCTCAACGATCTTACAGACTATTGACTTAGTTGTCTCATGCTTTCGGGCTGGGCTTGCTACCATGGAGCTTGAATAATACTGTGCATTGATGTGCAATTCCCAGTACTATGGTCAAACTTGGTTCTTTCATATATAATACTACGGGTTCTGAATTGCCTTTTCTATATGTCAAAGAGGTAATATATACAAAGGGTACCTTTGTAGCCATGCAAACAAGTATAATTCATATTGAACAATAATCCGGTGCTTGTATTAAGTGTTCAAAAGATACACCAATCAATATATTATTTATATGTATTCTTGCTATCTCAACTAACTGATTCCATTATCATCGTCATTGTCATGCCCAGATTGACTCCAGATTATTATGACTCTTCTAGAAAAGAGTATTATTATTACAAAATTATCACATTCTTAGTTAGTCTCGGAATTTGTATCTTCGGATCTATTCCTAGCGTTTGGATATTCTCAATGCTAGTCTGTTGACTTACCTGAGGGTTTTGCATCGGTTTGCAACTTTAAATACCCAATATGGATAGTATAGAATCGGTCCACGCTGAGACTCCCGTTCAGACATTACTCTTGTCATGCGTGTGTTCATCAACACAGTATAAAACATAAGCGTCATTTAGTTATAAGTTAGTTTTAAGTGGTTTAGTATTAAGGTACTGATTCATCGTTATTTCTGCGTTCACTTCAGCTTTGCCTCGGCTTGCTGAAGACATAATAATGTTATATCAAACATAATATTCCTGAGTATTCTTATAGAATACTATTACATAAAAGTGGTTGTCTCATAATGCTATGGGACTTATCTAATCATACGGCTTACATATATATTACACATTAACGTCTTGCGTCTTGTATGCCTTGTCATATTTTTATTCTCAAGTCTCTGAATTTGTATCTTCGGATCTATTCCTAGCGTTCGGATATTCTATACAAGTCCATCGTTATACTCGAGGGTTTTGCATCGGTTTGCAACTCTAAATACCCAATCTGGATTGTATAGAATCGGTCCACGCTGAGACTCTCGTTCAGACATTGGCCAACATAATTACGTGTGCGTTTGGTTAATATATTATACTCTTACGAGCGGTTTATAGCTGATCATAGGCAGCTATTATGTAAGACTAAGCGTGGTTTATAGTTGATAAGTTAGTCTTAAGCGTTTATCATAAGGTTATTCATAAAATTTAAATCCAATTTTTACAACTTTATTAATTTACCTCTTTTAAATTACCCTTCATAATCTTAACTTAATTTTCTACTGTTAGATTCTAAATTTACATTTGACATATATGGAGTATCATATACGAGTCTAAATTGTAATCTCTTTTATTTATCTGGATCATTTTATAGGCGTTATCTAAGCTTTGTAGAGACAATGTTTGACATTTAAAATATTATTTTCATCTAGCTAGTAATCACTGCAGATTTAAGGATAAATATGACAATTTTAGTGTTTTCTATAACATTTAAATATTTGTCCTAATGTCTAAGGTCTTTAGTTCATGAATTCAAATCAAGCTTTCTATTTACTTTACATTTAACTCCTTGTGTAGAATAGTCGAAAGGCGTGGATATTATTGTTTGTTGGAACATATTTCGGACATAGACTTTGTAACATTTCTCATACCTCAGAGGATTTGGGTTATTGCTTATCATAATGTTGTCCAATTTACCACTAGATGATCATGCTATTATCAATATTTTATTATATTAATTTCTATTTTTGTGTGTGTGTGCAGGTTAACCTTTGGCGTCAGGTTTTTGTACCGTCATGTTTTCCTGACTTAGGTATTTGGCCCTAGCAATCATGACGGTGTATCTCATGAAGTCCTAACCAGACCAAATGAGATACAGAGCTTGTAGAGTCCTTAGATTTAATTGTAAAACTAATAAGAAATTTTAATTTAATAAATATTTTCTTTTTCCTCTCTATACCTTGTTTATTTTATACTTTTCCCTAAACTTTTGATTTCCCTATTACAGAGCTTTATTGGAGCTTCATAGTTTTCACATTTTCAGTAATGAAGCTGTTAGCCCATGTAGAATGTTACAGTGGGTACCAGGCGACGATATAATAATAGATAGATACATATAGATACTTCACTAAATAGACAGCCATGACCAAGGAACAAATATTTGTGATAAATAAATACACAAATAATGCCCTCGCCGGGATTCGAACCCGGAACCTCCAGCTTCGTAGGCAGGGTCACTACCAAAGGCTACGGAGGCTGACATGCGACACCTATTAAAATATGTGTCTATAATGTGAACAGAATCGATGTTCCCAGTTCCCACCATCACCGTCGAACCTCACAGCTTTAAGCTGGCAAACAAGCCGATCTCTTTATATTTTTGCTATCCTTTAACTTTCAAGCTATTTACAGCCGTATAACCATAGCACAAAGGGTCAATATCGCATAGTATTTTCGATTTATTAAGTTGAATGTTGTTAAGCTAATATAGAGAGGTTCATATGGCAAACAAAGAGTTATCGGATCCACGATTTTTTAAACGGGTTCTCAATAAAAAGTTACGGGAATGAGTGACCTGCCAACACTTAATAATTTTAGTGGCCCATTATGTACGGTGCGCAGATAAAGTGCGCTGGAATGAGTTTTTCATTTAATAAATGCGATATGGATTATCCCGTGCATTGAATGGAATGGCATTTTTTATAAAATGCACCGGTTCTCGAAACCTTCTCAGGCATTAAGAAGATACCTATCATAATTTGGGATACCTATTTTGAACTTTTAATTGGGATAGGGTGTACACCTATGTATGTCACCTATTTTTATAAAATATGTAAACTAGCAGTGACGGGCCAGATATAGGACAGAACCGGGATGAATGGAAGAAGAGGGGAGGGAGGTCTTTGCCCAGCAGTGGGACAGAATGGGCTTATAATAATAATATTAGTCTTTACTTTACAAGTAGTGTAGAACTGATGTTAAAGAAATGAAAGATATTACTAAAAAGATTCAAAATTATTCAACTACCTACGCTTACTCAATATAGCTTTAATAAATAAAATGCTTCCAATATAAACAACAAACTCGCACTTACTGGCAACAATGTTTATAATAAGGAGAAAGATGACCATCTATAAACAAAGTGCACGGCTCAAACCAATTAGACTTAGTTTAAAGTGCAATTGAAAAACAAACAAACAGACAATATTGAACGAAAAATGGGAAGAGGGAGTGGCTCGAGTTCCAGCGATGCGATCACTATTTCAATTTATAAGCGATTGGAAAAGAGACGATATTATTTCACTCGTAGTTCAATACGTGATGCGTTTCATTTGTACTGAAAAAGTTTGGAATCTTGAAAAAAATATCTTAAATATCAACTCTTACGCCACGACTGTCAAGGCAAAAAAAACTTTATGGGACATCGAAGTAGTATATTTTTAAATTTTCTACCTATATAATTATTCTATGTTAGCATATTAGGTATTAAAATTCTTTTGACTTTTACTGTGAAATCTGCTATTACTCAGGCACGTTTCGCGTATGTACAAATCCGTCTGAAGTACAAGACAGTTTTTCGGGAGATCCTATCAAATCATTCGCTATAACATGCCAGGCAATAGAGATAAGTTATTAAATCACCGATATTACTTCAATATATTAACCCCTTGATAAACGTCTCCTAAATTAACAAGCCACTATGCATTGTTTGTCATCCTCGGTTTCCAAGATACAGGCTGTGCCTAGTTTGGACCCGATGGATATTCTTTTGTCAATGTTAATAATATTAATCTATGAAATAAAACTATGAAAACGGATAAACTCGCGTATATTAACTAATTTTAACTTCATTCCGACGTTTCGAACACTTTACAGGGTTCGTGGTCTGCGGATGACTGACAATGGAGGAAATTTGATAGATCTACCTCCATCAAAATAAGAAAGATAAGTACAAAACTACCCACCAAAGAAAAAATTACTAAACCACAGACAATAAATTTTAAGGGTGGATGTACATACAAAATTTGCAAATTAAGCTAGTTATTCATTACAAATATTTTCAGAATGAAGACAAGAGACAAAATAAATAATCTACGCCGGTTTTATCCTCGCGGTAACCGAAGACAATAATATTAATCTATGTTCAAATTATTTTTGTGAGCCGAAATCATTGTATACTTTTACTGGTAATAAACATTTTATTATTATTAACTATTATTGTTTGTCCCTTCCAGTCTCATATGCTTATTGCTAAGACCAAAAGGGACGTACTTCGATAATTTATTACAGAATCCGCTATCACTCGGCCACACTCGCCCCCGTTGCGCGCGAGCACGAACCCTGACATACACCACCAAATTAAAGTTGACACCACCGTTTCGCTTTTCGCGTATCAAACCTGAAACAATGACATGTCATTACAAATGGCTTACCATAAATATGACGCCCATTGTGCGTCAAAAAACACATAAAGAAACACATTTACATTAATATTTTTCCCGGAACTCAAATCTTTCGCCATAACATTCCAGGCAATAGAGAAAAAATTATGTCACCGATATTACTTAAATTTTAACCCCCTGATTCATAAACGTCGTCTAACTTACCAAGCGGCTAAGTATTGTTTGCCCCTTTCGGTCTCATACACATATTGATAAGACCAAAAGGGACAAACTTCGATAATTTATAACAAAATCCGCTATAACTCGGCCGCACTCGCCCCCGCTGCGCGAAAGCACGAACCCGGCTGACATACACCACCAATTAAAGTTGAAACTACCGTCGCTTTTCGCATCTCATACCTGAAACAATGACATGTCATTACAAATAGCTTACCATAAATATGACGCCCATTGTGCGTCAAAAACACATTTACATTAATATTTTTCCCGGAAGTAGAATCTTTCGCCATAACATGCCAGGCAATAGAGAAAAGTTATTATGTCACCGATATTATTTCAATTTTAACCCTCTTATTCATAAACGTCTTCTAATTTACCAAGCGGCTAAGTATTGTTTGTCCCTTTCGTTCTCATACATATATTGATAAGACCAAAAGGGACACACTTCGATAATTTATTACAGAATCCCTACGAACAAATAAAATATGGAAGCCGCACGCCGTACTAAATTGCCTTTCAATAACGGTCCTGAATTTTAGTTGACAAGTGTCACCCCTGTTCAATGCATCACGGCAATGAATTTGAATGTCAACCTATAAAAACTTAAACCGCCATTTGAAAATAGTCGTGATTGGTCCATCAAAGTTCTGATTGGCGATATTCAGTAACATTTGTCAAAGATGTTGCGCCGAAATATGCGCGGTGTCACGAAAAGCGCTGTGTCCGGCCCATCTTGGCACAATTGAACAATTGGTTTTGGGGGCATTTATGAGCTAGCGTTAGACGTCCATGTTATATATGGTCGCAGCAGAATCCGCTATCACTCGGCCGCACTCGCCCCCGCTGCGCGCGGGCACGAACTCGGCTGACATACACCACCAATTAAAGTTGACACTACCGTCGCTTTTCGCACCTCGCACGTTAGCGGAACGGCGTTCGCCTGTTTTTTGTTCCATAGATTGTTAAAAAACAGACTTGCACGACGAAGTTAACGTGCCAATTACGATTGGAGTCCCGATTTTTTAATAGAGGTAAATCGTTGTGCTGTAAGATATACATACCCTTTGATGATTTATTGGATGTTGTTTCAATACTACATGCCGACACTTGAAACTTTTAATTTTTTTCAGGTGTCGTTAAAAAAATTTTTTTTTTGTCAAGTACCGATACTTGACAAAAAATAGTACATTACGACACAAATGCGAAAATCAGGAAATCCGACGAATTTCCTTTTTGCACAAATGTCTCGTACGAGTCGTACGGTTTTTCAGTACAGATGGCCCTCCGAAGTTTTGGACCTCACGTAAAATTTACCACTTCTCGCACTAGAGCCTAAAAAAGGCACCATCAGTACTAAAAAAAAAATTAATGAATTATAGCACCTATACACACACACACACACACACTCTAGGAGTTCATTAATCATTATCAGCATCATATCAGCCGAAAGACGTTCCCTGCTGAACATAGGCCTCCTTCAAAGATTGACACAATGATCAGCCCGATCCCCGCATCCTGTGGACTCCTGGGTTAAAGAGAAAAAACCGGCCAAGTGCGAGTCGGACTCGCGCGCAAAGGGTTCCGTACCATTATCAATTTATTATTAAAAAAATACAGTTAAATCAACCTACTTCAAAAACTAAAGGAGGTAATTTAATCAAACCAAAAATCGTTGATAGAGTTTATTAATGTGCATAACATATATTTTTTTTAGAATTTTATATCGCGTAGTTTAAAAAATAAAGGGGGGGGACACATTTTTCATACTTTGAGAGCTGATATCTCGAAAATGATTTGCTTAAATAAAAATGAAATGTATAAACCTTCATATCATTTTCAAAGACCTTTCTATTAATACTCCACACGCTTATATACAACTAAAAAATTTTTTTGATCCCCCAGTTACATGTATGGAGGGCCCCCACCCCAATGGTTTTTTTTACAATTTAGTATCATAATCCTGTAGCGGTTCATACAACACATACCCTTACCAAATTTCGTTACTGTAGCATTTATAGTTTCCGAGTAAATTGGCTGTGACAGACGGACAGACGGACATGACGAATCTATAAGGGTTCCGTTTTTGCCATTTTGGCTACGGAACCCTAAAAAACATGACTTTTATCGACTTTTAATATTTTAGATTTGTCTAAAAACTACGTGACAGTAATAGCAAAAATATCGTGTGTCATACAGCTTTTGTTAGCCTCGCGCTACTATAGGCAGTTAGCGAAACAATCGACAGAAGCCATTGCCGTCAAAGTGGAAACCTGCCACGTGCAAAGGCAATTTCAGTCAAAGGACTGCATTCAACCTTTATTTACAATATCACACATCTTTTTAAGGTTCCGTAGTCAACTAGGAACCGTTATACTTTCTCCATGTCTGTCCATCTCCAGTGACCGTTAGGAGAGTAAGGCGCCAAAAATTGGTAATAATTGTGTAGTGATTTTTAACACAATTTTGTGATAATAAAGATAAATTTGTGAGCAAAATTTATATTTTAGGGAAATAAAAGGAGTAAAAACGAACACATCTGAAATAATAAGATAGCTGACCAAACCTACTTGTTACGATACTACAGATAAAAATTTATTATATAGCGTAGAAAAGTCAAAGTCAAAATATTCTTTATTCAATTAGGCCCAGCAACGAGCGCATTTGAATCGTCAAACTAAATAGCGAATGAGAGAAAAAAAAACTACTTCCGGTTCTAACCTTACACCACTACCTGAGAAGAATCCGGCGACTTTTTTTTTCAAATAATAGTTTTATAACATCTTATAGCTAACATGCATTAATTAAAAATGAAACATACATTTGATTTAATATAAATACAGATATAGTACATTAACTAGAGATGAAGTATCTAATAGTCAGAACCATTTGTAGCTATGATGAAGATTTAAGCAAGACATAATTTCCTCATTTTCCACGTAAACATTAAAAAACTTCTAAAAATATAGGTAGGTAGTAGAAGGTACCTAGATTGTGGATTCACTCTGAACTAAGCTACTAAAAAGCTTTACTCGTATAAATTAGGTAGCTCATATCACTGCTCACTGCAATTTTACGTTAACATTCAAGACGGGTTTCATATTTTTGTTATTATACCGTGTTTCAGCGTAGAATTTGAAGCATAAAGTGAGAGAGGGGCTTTTTCTGAAAATTTAAAGAATGATACTGAAAAGGAATTGTTTGTGTGCAGGCTATTATGATTAGGAGTCGGAAATATGGGTGCAAAACTTTAACATTTATAACTTCTCAAGTGGACTTGACCAAAGCACATACATCCATAATATATACATATCTACACACCCACACATTGTAAGTTGAAGATTCCGAGATAGGGATTAAAATTGGATACAAATTTTTCAATAATATTCGTATTTTTCTTGGCTAAAGCTTTCTCAAATGTACATTTTAAAGTTTTGCATCCGTAGTTCCGACCCCTAATCATAATCTCGTATATGCGATTCAGTTTAGGTTCGACTTGTCAGCTTTTGACAGTTAGTATATACAACTGACACATCTCGATTCAGATTAGATCCTAAACTGAATCGCATTAGTAGATCGTGGCAGCCCCCCAGATGTGATGTACAGATTAAAATGAACTAATGTTTTTGCCAGCCGTGTGGTGACGGCAATAAGAATACATTTGTCGCCACTCCAACTCCTCCTGCGGGTGTCGTAAGAGTCGACTAAGGGATTGAAGTGTCACTGACCATTATTTGATAAAAAAATGATGATGGGCAGCAGCGTCATCATAGTGGACACATTACTGCGATCAATCCGCTTGCCCAGCGTGGTGATTATGGGTATTTTCCTACTAATGCGTTTATACGCATAGTTAATAGGAGAGGCCTACGTCCAGCAGCGGGCTATCATAGGCTGATGATGATGAATGTTTTTAAAATGTATTAAAACTGCATTCCCATAATATTACTTGCTCGTATAAACGAAAACGACGTACTTTTACCAAAACTTTAAAAGTTTAGTTTGGATAATAGTCCAAAACAGGTATTTAATAATCAGTTGGTATTACATTGCAGTTGAAATTTAGTTCCTAAATACAGCCCTCGGGCGTTATTGCCTGCATTTTTGTAGAACGAATGCATGTAATATTTCTTTGCACATTCGTGAACACCTTGAGTAGGGACACCATTTGAATCAGTATGTAGTTCTGTAGAATTTTATATCGGGAATGCTGACGTTTGTCACGTAAAAGTTTCCATTAAAATATACTGACATGTAAATAAATAATTATTAAAATGAATACTATGGGCATCTTACACGAATCAACCTACTATTAGTAATCAATTTATCGCAAATAGACACGATCAACTGTATAGAAAATGACTTCGTTATTATAACCAATACAAAAAGCTAACGCTTTGCATAGTGCTCGTAGTAGTAAATTCATTAATATAACGCATTTACTGTAATAGTTATAGTAAATAACGCGGACCGAAAATACCCTTTATTTAAATTTAATGTTACGGCTTCCGTGCAAATGGCCCTACAAACACGTTTTCGTTGAAATATCAGAAATATTGTTCCCGTTGCTACCAAGATTACCTACTTTTGGTTTTTTATATATTTATATGATAGACTCCGTTAATGCTTGTAGAAGCATAACGGAGTTTAGCACTTGAAAAAACCAAAAGTAGGTAATCTTCTAAATAAAGATAGTAAAATTCTGTGATGACTGTGTTGTTGATATTCTGTTTCAAATTCCACACTTTTACTAAATAATAATATTCAGTATGAGACAACATAAGGAGAATATCGACCTGATTTTTTCATTTGAATTTTGCACTTTTTTTATCTCGACATCCTTTAGGTAGCCAGAAATAAATTTGGAAATTTAAAAGGTTTCAGATGCAATAAAATTATGTCTATGTTTCATAGTTAGTTGGTACCGTCAAATGCCCTATCTTTGCCCGCTTTTTTCAAAAAAACACGAATTTCTCAAAAGAAAACTATGAAAGCATAATACTTTTTTTGGCTTAACAGGTATATTGTGATCAAGTGCAGTTGTCTGTGTCTCGTAAAATTTTTTAAATCATCATTTTATTTATATTTTTTGCGATTTTGAGGGCGGGTAAAGTTATCCGGACTTTTGGCCAACATTGCCCACGTCGATTTTGCACTTAAATATAGCTTGTATAGCTTTGAAACAAGAATCACATCTAGCTTACGGGCAATCCTACCGTTTCCTGTAAACCGCTCAGCGATAACTGGGTAAATTTTTGAATAAATCAAGTGGGCAATGTTACCTGGCAGTTTTTTCCCTTTCCCATACAAACGGCACCTGAGATTTCAAAAGTGTTAGGGTTGTCACTTTTGAGTTAATTCGTGTAAAGCGTTAAGGTAAAATAAGACAAAGCTTATGATGATCATTTTTTTATTAACATTGAATAATAGAAGAATACTTACGTACGAAAGGTACTATGAGTAATTGAAAACAATAAAAAGATTCTTGATATAAATTAACAAATATTAACATGTTAAATTTCAAATAAATCAACATCAACTCTTTCCTTTTAACATTAAAGTCTGTTGATAATACTCGTAGTGTAAAAAGAATAAAAACAAAAGTACGATGTAAATATTCGTTTATAAAACAATAACCTCTTTTATTCGCAAAGGCTGGTAAATACAACGAGGTGACAACCCTAGGACGTTTTTGGCGATGGGCAAAGTTTACAATGACCGGCTGCTACATGGCTGGGTAACATTCTCTAAGACAATAACTCCGTTAATAATAGGCTTTTAGTAAGTTTATTAACAGAAAAACAATTTACACATCTTATTTTATTACATCACATGAGTTTTACCTGCCAGCGTCTTCCCCATTTTGCACAATTCACCTTGAAACTTCACTAAGAATTTGCCCGCCAAATAACGCACTGCACTTAACGAGTTGGAACAAGCTACTGATTGACGTTAGCTGCAAATATGATGCGCAGTGTTGCCACCCATATAACCTAGTTTCTACTAAAAATAGTGGAGTTGCCAGAACTCTGATTAAATTTACCCCACAAACCGATTTGTAAAAAAATTGCGTTACGGGCAAACTTTCCCGTGGTGGCAATGTTGGCGCATTTGACGTAGGTAGTTAGTTGATGCTCATTTTTGGTACTTTATGCTCGTACCATTACCACCTCGTGTTTTTTGTAATACACACCATCGATTTTACTATGAATAGAGTGTAGATTTATTTGTGCAACGTTGTATAAGATGGAAGAACGAAATGATGAAAACGATTGGAAGCAAAATTGCTTCAAATCAGATCTTCTATTGTACTGGTTTATAAAATAAATATGGCTCATGCCAAGGAGAATAATACTCAAAAATTGTAATTCCGAAGACCTTGCATGCAAACGTGCAAAGATGAATGGTGTCTGGGTTTGCAAAGTGCTGCGGAATAGAAACAGTCAACAAGGGTTAAGATATTTTAAATGTATACTGACAGTACACGCAATATGCCGAATATGCAAATGATAAGTTTGTTCAAGGGGGAAGTTAAAACCAAGTCTCGACCTGTCTACTACCTCTATAAATAATCCCTACAAAATTAGTCTAAATAAGACTCTTCTCGAAAATAATAGAAAAACATACTCGGCCTACATTAAAATAAAGTCGTGTTAAGGGTATTCCTTATACTTATAGGTAGGTACAATCACGTCTAATAATATAATATTAACATTTCAGAACGTATCTATATACTAGGCAAAGGGATCATATTCATTAGCACATTTTTAGAGCCTACCACAATTTTGAATTGTATTAAGAGTAATGGTCCTGCTTATGGAGCATATTCGGAATTCTTCACAGGCAAATTGTACATTGACACCTCCTTGTAAGTACTAATATAATGCTGTATAAGTCCGCTTACTATAAATCAACCCTGTACCTATTTGCCATCATCAAAACTATGGTTTCTAATGAAACATCACTCTCAAATGCAACCTGAATCTTGAATCTGAATCACCATCAGGAATGTAACTTGTTGTTTAAAATTTTAATATCTGTCAGCGATCCATTGTTTTCTCCGTTGCGTCATTACTGCGTAAGTTTTCGTAATAATTAGCTTTTACTCTGACTAATTGGGCAGTAAATATTAAAATTCGTTCGAATAGTGACAAATGAGTTGCTTTAGTTCATTTCGTAATGTTACAGAGCTGGCTGTTGATTTAACAAAAGCAATTACTTGGAGTCGGTGACTGCGCTGGCCTTAGGATGTTATTAAAACGGCTTGGAGAGATCAGGGAGGAGAAAAGCTTAGAGACCAGTATTCATTGATGGCATCCACAGTCTTGACCGTGTGGTGACGGCAGTAAGAATAGATTTGTCACCACCCCAACTCCTCCTGCGGGTGTAGTAAGTGTCGACTAAGGGATTGAAGTGTTACTGACCATTCTACAAGATTGATGATGGGCAGCAGCGTCATCATACACACGCACACACATCGCCGATTCGCTTGCCCAGCATGGCGATTATGGACATTTACCTCCTTATGTGTCTATACGCATAGTTAACAGGAGAGGCCTACGTCCAGCAGTGGACTAACACAGGCTGATGATGATGATGATCCACAGTCTGCTTACGAAGTTCAATGCTTTGAATCTTAGATAAGGCATATATTTGTGTTTGTCACATCACATACAAAATGACTTCTTAGTCACGGAAGTCTTCAATGTATTTAAACATGTACAGCCACAAACAAAAGTCTCAATTAAGCTTCGTCGATTCGTTCGTCTATGATTGCCACATGATATTTATTATCCAACTTCAAACAAAGAAGGAGATTAACATTTAGACGTAATTTTTTTTTACATAATTATAATAATTATATGAGAAAAAACTTTCATTGAATTATGTTCCTCGAATACTCTTGGATCAATTTCAAAAAATATTTTCTGGTTTGAAATTGGTTCTATTGTCATCGAGTCCATATCTCTGATGATAGGATCCGGAAGAAATAGAGGGGACAAAATTTCGTAGGCGCATAAGTATGAATGTTTAATTACTTAGGTATCACTCTTCCCTGATAGTTGCTATTAACTTAAAGATAGATCGGCAAGTTCTTTACGTATATCTCGATTTTTATTAAAGTTTTATGAGACTGCGTTTAGTTCGTCGTCTATATTTAAGTCAAAATAACTACGTCAATAACTGGTGAAGGTCGCAGGAGTAAAGAAAAGCCTCTTTTCTAAATAGAAATAGACTACTTGTAATATGTGTAGTAAATAAGACACTTTTATCAATCCTATATATATAGGCATCTTATGTAATTATATCTAATTTAGGAATCATGTATCATAAAAATGTTTTGTTAAAAATCGGCCTTTAAAAGTCTCGCATTTAACAAAAGAAAAGTCCCTAAAAATCTCACTTCTATGACAACTTATTATTGAAATCTGACGCGAGATAAATGTATGTTTACCTCTAAAGGTCACAGTAAGAATGGTTCTTCCAAGCATTTGAACGGCAAGCTTAGATAGCTTTTGGAAAACATGGCCCGGGGCGTCTCGACTATTCTTTAACATGACAGACGCCACTTCAGATTAATTAGAGCCATTTATTGCAAGGGGAAGGCATCCGTGCCTTACAGTAGTGCTATTTGCTAGCCTGACTTCGAGTCGTAGGAGTTGAAATAGTGTTGACGATATTAGTATGTGGGATTAGTCATGTGTGAAGCTTTTAAAATTTTGTAACAAAAACATATTTTGTACAAACAATACAAGTAAGTTTGTTGGTTAAAGCATGTTCAGCCAAGAAACAAAAAGATGCAAATAAAAAGAGAACGCGTTTTATCATTGCATACATAATCGAAATCACGTTTTTAATACGGAACGATCATGATCCCTGGACTTGCTAAGTGTCTATTTGCTACTATGGTGACGATGGCGCCCTAACGCGTGTAGCCAAATAACTAAAATATTTGATGAAATAACCAGGTTTTGGTGAAACAACAGTGCTAAGACAATCAAAATACATTAGTTAGTTCTCGTATATAATCCATAAACGAATACAGTTATTCAAAAACGTTCATCAAGCCTTTCATCAGCTAATTATCGTTTGTTCTTATTTGCCTCTTTGACATTTGCATTTTGTAAATAGAGACAAAACGAATATATGTAAAAGGGGTTAAATGTTAAAGATACTTTTGATATCATAATCTTACAACAAGTAAATATAATAACGCTCACAAAATACTTCCGCATAAAATATATTCGCTCAAGCCATAATTGCAACAATTTGGCCCGGTATTATGAAAAATTCCTCAAATGCACGTGACACATAAATCTCATGGGGAAGTTTTATTCCAGTAATACTTATTCAGCCAGACAAAATATTCATATTAAGAAGATATTACGGGGATATAGTGCGTGCTGTGTATGCAAACGTAAGTGCTGTGGTATGGAAAAATCCTGAATATTTACTACCCTCTTAAGTGCATTACTTTATTGCGAAGTTGATAAAATACTCATGGTAGACTTAAAAGATTTTATGTAGAAAAATTACTCAATAATAGAAAAAAACACAACACGAGGGGTTAGTACATCTTTCCAAGTTACCTAGCAGTTCATAGGCCATTTTCAAAGTTGTCCCCACACTTTTTTTTTGGATTTAGACATTTTGGACCCTTTTGGGTCTTTGGACATGATTTCCACTCAAAATCGCGTGCTCTTTCGATCCTGATAAAAGAAAATTTTTGTCCAATGTTTTTTTCCGATTCGGTACCACTTTTTGGAATGGAAAATCCGGAAATAGGTATACATTTTGGGACAATTTTTTTCTCTTATTAGGATCGAAAGAACTCACGATTCTGAGTAGAAAAGTGTAAGGTAAGTGTTAACGTCACGCTTTTATTGACTATCACACTAAGGTCTTCTTGTACAATCTGGGGTTTATTTCATTAACACACTGGGTTGAAGATCTTTTCACTTACGAAGAATCGAATCGTGCTTAGCATCGTATTGTCATGTAATTACAGATTAGTTTTGAACTTTTGACAAATCTACGCATCTTCATGAGACAATCGATCGATAACTGGTTAATTCTACACATTTTTTACACTTCATTGTGCAAATGGACGTAGGTAGTTAATACAAAAAGTATCTTAATAAATTATAGTATTTCTTAGATTATTTGCGAA
The DNA here is from genome assembly GCA_025490895.1 of Thaumatotibia leucotreta. Lineage (NCBI taxonomy): Eukaryota > Metazoa > Arthropoda > Insecta > Lepidoptera > Tortricidae > Thaumatotibia > Thaumatotibia leucotreta. The sequence goes on along the minus strand of JALPQI010005760.1, from coordinate 23,773 downwards.
AAGACTCCATCAAAGAAGAATAATGAAGATAAACACGCCACAGCGAAGCGCACGACTTATTAAATTAAGAGGCGATACTTTAATTTGGTGTAAATTCGCGCGTTACAGGATACGCAGCGTGCCTTCATACGTGACGTGTGTGGAAGTGCTACCGTGAGGAACAAAGAGTTAGTAAATTATTGAAGTGATTTCACTACGAAAAACACTCTTTAATTTTGTTTTCAGAATTTGATAATAACTTTAACTAACACACATTGAGTATACTGTTGGTTGAGTGTGTGTTAAAATAAATGTAGTGTCAAAAAAACTAATTTCTTGAATTTTGTTTGGTAGTATAAATCAGACTCGTGCAACTGCGAACGAAAAATCAAAAATTTCTGTGCTTTAGAATAGAAGTATTTCATAATAATTATATCTAGTACATTTTCGGGCGAGAATGGATCCGGTTCAGAGTAAGATTTGTCAATAGCGTGGCTCAATATTAAAATAAATATGTTGACGTGCCTAAAGAATAACATTATTTTCTAACAAAATGACAACTCTAGTCTTCATTCAATTCTCTACTTTCCTTCGTCTCTCCATTCATTTCTAACTACCCTCGCAAAACCTTCTCACCCCATTTTACGGTATGAAAAGGTCGTATAATATAAGTTAATGAAGAGAGAAAATTCTTCTACACTTAGAAGTGGAAATAAGTCTACATATTTCTAAGTCTTAAATGTTTGGAACTGTTTAGAAATACCTAACGAAAAGGTATTTCTAGAATTGATTTCACTTGACTTTTCGTTTAAATATGATTGCCACTTTCAGTTGCATTACATCCATCCTTGTAAGTCACGTATATTGCGGGGAGGTGTATCCTCATTTTGGAGTCATTACACGAAATAGTATCACCGTATAAAGTCTCGAGGGAGGAGGGAGCCTGTTTGTTTATGCCCTCCCATATATATTTTGGTTAATTAAGTTTTTGTGCGGTCTAAGGATAAGTAGCTTTGGGGGTGCTGGTGATAATTATGTTATGGTTATAGTAATGGGGTTATAAGACTTTGTAAGTGAGATTTGTCTGTGATAATTGTCGTTGGCTTTTTGGAGGGAGATACATCATGATAATGGCTTTCGTATTAGAATTGTCTTGAGTAATTTAATTATGTTGATTCAAATTTTGAAGGTCAACAATACAACGATTTGTAAATCCTTTATGATGCTTAAGTGTAATGGAGTATGTTTCGATATAGCGTCCATTAAATACAAAAGCGACACATATCAAAAAAATACTTTTTACAGGGGAGCTGTTTAAAGATTTTGTATTCGTTTTTTGTTCACAAAATTTTTTTACAGCATTAATATTATATGTGTTATATATCAATTTGTAGGTATTTTAACCCTCTTTTGATGTGTATGGTTATTAGAAAGTAATATGTGCTGTGCAAGCTTTTATGAGCGTATACGTCCGTTTGCATAAAAAAATAACATTAACTCTGAATTTTTTTTTCCCATCAAAGGCCACAAATACAAATAAATAACCAGTTATTTCATTTAAATCATACATAAAATCATGTCTTAAACATAGAAATACTGTTTTTTTAACAAAACTGAACCAGACAAAACTTTTTCTTACTGTTTCTTTACTTACATATTGTCAAAACATGTTTATAGCTACCGTAAATCGGGGTTACTTTGATTAATTTTAACTTTGGTTACATATTTTAATGAATTTAACGGACGTACTAGTTTAAAATTCAGATGTAATTATCGGTTTTCTTCAAGAATCAACCTGCTATATAAAAAAATGTGGTACTTTTAGTTAATAAATATAAAATAAATACAACGCGATCAAAGTTATATTGTTGAGAATGGAATTAATACTTTGATACCACTTATTTTTACTATAAACTGGAAATAGCCCACCTAAAAGCAAGTAAATAATAAAAATCGGTTAAGTACATCTTTAGTTATTTGTTTTTTCTGTGTATTGTATTTGTGTGGTGGTTACTATGATCCCATACTAAATTTATTTATTTATTTATTATTTATTTATATTCCAATAAGTTTCACAGCATAACAGTAAAAACCAAATCACTGTGAACTAAAAATTTACAAAACAAATAGGTACTTAAAAACTATTTCAATTTGGGCGACGACGTAACGACGTGGCTCCGTTGCGTTGTCTGATCTGACGTAGGATTCGGCAGATTGCCCCTGAACTGCCGAAACACGACGCCCTTCGGCCAGAAGCCGGCACTCGCGATGGTGTCCTGCAGCGGGCGCGGCACGCGCACCACAAACGAGCTGAAGTGCACGTAGTGGCGCGACCGCAGCTGCTGCACCCTCAGCGCGAAGCCAGTCTTCCGGCGAACATACTCCACCACATCATCGGGCACAGCGGAGTAATGCAGGCGCGAAACATAGAGCGCCTTACACGGTGTTGCGACCCGCAAGCCGGAATTAACTGGCTCGGCGGTGCCACATAAAGTTTTCCGAGGCGCCCTGCGCGCCTTGCTCTTCTTTTCCACCAGTGTGAATCCCTCCTTATCCACACTGGTGCGGTTGGACTTTTCCTTAATCGCAACCCGTACTGCACTTCCCTCAGAAGGCAATGAGGCTCGGTGGGCTGCGACGGGCCTACCGGCGACGTCAGCGTAGGCACGGTGACGTAAACTTGAAACAGGAGGCGGCGGCACGCGCGGGGGGCGCGCGGGCGGCGCAGCGGCGAGTGCGGCACGTGGTACTGTGTCAGCAACAGGCAAACTGACAGACTCAGCATTTATAGCCGGCCGGTCATCGCTCCTGAAATTTGATGCCGTCGACCGAGTCGGGACATTCCGCAGACTATTTACTTCGTCACGTAACTCGGCAATAGTTACTTGGGCGGCTTCAAACTTCAAGATGATCTCAGCTAAACTCGTTTTTAGGGCCACGATTTCCTTAAACAAGCAGCATACGTCGATATTATCCGGGATTTGTACGGAAAGGATAGAGGAATCCTTCGCCACAAACTCCGGAATACGCTCCTGGTTCTCCTTAAGGATTCTGTTGATGTCCATAAGGGTCTTCCTTCCAGTTTCGTCCCCTTTCCGATGAGGTACATACGTGCCAACAACCCCAAGGGATTGGCACAACACCTGCTTCGCTTCGCAGATGTCTTCGACGGTAAAACTCGAGGCTCGCGTACTAAACTCGACAGCGGTTACCGCATCCATCCCTCCCTCCCGCAGCACCTTCTCCTTCTGCTGCAGGAAAGCGAGGAAGTCGTTCACGATGGGTTGACTCGGATTAGAAGCACTCATCGCATCGATTCGTAAGCAGCGGCGAGGCCGCACTACTATCGTAAATAATATATATTAATCACTCATCGATGCGTCCACATCGCTTGGCGCATCGCGTGCGACTCCACATGATCCAAATTGATATGTTTTGACGGTTTACTAGTTTTTTCATTAGAATTGATGCAAGAACTTAATTTTTACCGATACAAAAGTATATCTTTCAATATTTAATTGCAGAGATAATAAGTCTTTCCTAAAAATCTACTTATGATTAGTAATAATGTAACAATTTTTTTTTCTAGACGACATGACAGTTTAGCGCAGAAGTACTTGGGTACTACTACCTATGTAGTGAAGCAATAAGCATGATGACTGTCAAGTCAAGTCAACATCTTTTTTCGATTTTTGAAAGATTTACATGAAATACACAAAAGTAACGTCACGTTTGTATACTATACTTATATTAAATAAAAGTTCTGTACAATAATGACTGTAGTCTATATCTTAGTAATAATTTATTCGTGTATGATGCCGTGCATAATGTCTAATAATTTATTTTAAATACAGTCATCATCCCTATGTTGGCAGTCCCAAAAGTGAAAAAATAAATATTACTTACTAATATAAGTTTTTAGATTCGTTAAAACATACACCGGGGTAAGATCTTTGTTTGTTTTACTTGTATTGTATACAAATAATATAATAGGAAAATATGACAAATACTTAATAATCCGAAGTTTATGCCATTAATTGTTTCTTCGTAGTCGCAATTATAGGTACACAAAATTCACAGTCATCTTCCACACAATCTCTAATATACTTTTAAGTAAAACGAACACAATACAAAGTACCACGTTTTACAATTACTGTTTTTATAAGATGTGTTGTATTTTTTTAAGATTTCATGCATAAGATACTCAATTATTCAATCTGGTACATTTATGGATTTTAATATTATACTGAATAAAAAACGGTTGTATATGCAACAATGTTTTTTGAAATTCAACATTCCGTATTGCGGCTCCTTTGTTTATAAAGAAATCTAAACCATACATATTTACTTTATTCAAAATAGCATCATGTATAAATATGGCTCCTGTGATTGATGCATTCGAATATATTTTTAATTCAAAAAGGTTGCAAATCCTAATACGGCAGTTTTGATGAATGAAAAATCAAATTTAAGAGGATATTTTAAAATTAAAGCTGCCACATTCCGTTTTGCGACTCCTTTTTATATAAAGAAACATAATATTTACGTATTTATTTTATTCAAAACGGCCACATCTATAAATATGGCACCTTTGCTTACATATTTTTTAACGTAATCACTTATTTTTTCGTTTCATGGCACTTTTTCACAAAAATGTCGTGTGTTTTGGTCGACAGTCGAGTCGCAACTGACAAAATGGCAGTTTAGCACTGAAATAAGTTTCGAAAGAGCGATAGTGCAAAAAGGGCACCTGCATAATTTTGATACTTACTAACGTCAAATCCACAGGTGTCTTAGTGTCACGTAAAATATTAGTGCTGATAATGTCGTTTTTGCAATAAAATCATTTTTCACGGTTTTTGAGTTGTGTCGCTTTTGTATTTAATGGACGATAGTTTGAGCATGCAAAATCGTTACTTTTGAATGTAGTAAACAAAAGGAATTAGACATTATTGAAGTTTTTTTTTCCCTTTCACAGATTTTTAGTAGATGCTCAGAATTTCACTAGTTCTTTTTCCAATACCCTCAAATCATAATTATAGCTATACTCGAACCGTCTTTCCTTTAACTTTCAAGGGAACCGCTTTTCACCGAAAATCTCCCAGCCATCTGTTCTAATGATTTCCCTTGGATAATTTCAAAGTGTAATTGGCAAAAATTCCTTCACCTACTTACGAAGGAAATTACTGGGTTTCCGGTAACAGATTGGAGATCAAAGGCCGTTAATTAAGCCTTAGGACCATAAATAGCAAAGTAACAGCGATATTTACTTGGTCCATTTTAATTGAGTGTAACGTAATTTCTCATGGTCCCTTTGAAGACATAATGTTGTGATAAACAACCGGTACCATTAATTAGGATTTTGTGTATTACGGGAGTAGTTTCTTGATTGAGATCAGAGGGCCTAAGCTGCGAGGGCTGCTAGCTGTTGGTAAAAGATTTCCAGGTAAGGTGTTGTAAGATTTCTGCTAATAGTCTCAAATGTTCATCTACGAAACTGTAACGGAATTTCAGTTCGGAGTTTCAGTTTTTTTTTAGTACTTTTAGACATTCTATGCTAGAAAACAGTTTATCACAATCCCGAAGAATACTGCCCAATTAGCTTGTAAAAATATTCTCTTTCCATTGTTGATGTTTTATACTGAATATTTATCTTATTGGATTTTTGAATCGTAAATTCTTTAAAATAAATGTTTTTGATTGTTGAAGAAAATATTGCAATAGTAGTAACGAGAAGTATTAAAAAAATTATGTTTAATGTTACACAGTTCAGACGATAAAAAAATATTATTAATTTGGTAAAATAATGACGTTATCTGTCTGTTTCAATACTGAGAAGAACGAAAAAGTAGTACTATTTCAGTTTCAGCCGGCTGTGATTACACACACATTTCGTTTCAATGGTTTATTTACTATTATTCAATTTAACTTAGTATGTGTCTTTTACTATTTAACTTCATAAATGAATAGTCCACTAAAATAACCATTTAACTTTTATTTTAGTTTGTATGACATGTTGAAGATAATATTTTATTGTTATGGTGGTAGGAATTATAATATTAAAAAATCCTGACAGTATGATCAGGGCATGCCTAACATTTGCTATACCACATCCCCAAAACAACTCAGAACAAAATCAGTAATCTTACAAGATTGAACGATGCCGATTTCCGTGGCCCAGAATCCAACAAAAGTTTCTGCACAAGTCTTCGAGCCAGTTTTATGAGATCATACTTTTGCACAAATCACGGGGCAAAGGAATATTGGAGTTTGACTCAAAGGCAACCGTTCAAGCGGGAATCCCCCCCAACTAAGTTGCCACTCATAACTAGAAGATATGCATATAAGATTCGAATCTGTCTGTATCTAAATGCTCGAGGCATTCGGAATTTTATTAAAACTTTTCCCCTTTGAGATAACTTCTGTTTGATAGAAACCAGGAGCGGCAGTAGGGGGACGCCACCCCGACAATTAATGCCACCATTTACGAAATTTTATTTCATTTGCGAACGCGAACTCTCGTTATTTGATTATTAATAAAATGAGTTTATTTTGTTGCCATTTGCATAATTATCTCATTTTCACTTTCAGCTACTGAATTCGATAAAAGTCCACGACGAAATCTCTTAAAAAGAAATTAAACTTGCGTTTTGCTATGCCGAGTTTTCTGTATTTCCTTTCGAATTCGTTACACCATTTGCCAGATTAAATTACCTACCCTATTACTCAGTTGCTTATTATAATTTACGACAAAATTAACATACTTATGAGTAAGTATCATGAAATAGAAGAATTCAATTTCGAAGTCTTGTTGAGAGATTGTTGTTGATGTTTTTCGCGTGATGCTTTTGAGATGAAACTCAAGTTTTTTGTAGTTAAACAATATTGTCTTGATCTTTATTTTAGTCGTAAGTTTTTATTTAAAACTTATTTATTTGTTGTAAAAGTGAACCTGACTCATTTTAGCCGCTGCACCGTCAGTGTGTGTTACTTGAACTCATTTTACGTTCAAACTTCAAACAGATGAAAACATTCAGCTCAAAGTACTTATTTCCTTGAGCACTTCACGCAATGATTAAATACTGCCAGGTATATTAACCTACACTCATATACATATCTAGAAAAAGACTTTCCTAACAGGTTCCGTTTATATTACATTTATGTTTCATCCTGTTACTCACGTCGAAAAATTCTGGACATATTTCGCTTCGTAGGTATATGTCGGCTGCCCTATATCGAAACCTAGTAAGGGTCAAATTCTTAGAAAATAATTTTTTGATGTTTTTGGACTTACCTAGTAAGTCCGCAACCGACTACAAAGACACCAGCTCGCAAATCGGCTTTATTACCGGAGATTTAAATGCCTTGAAACCTAGTAAGTCGCATGTTTGGTAACGGTTTACCAGTTTAAATCCTAGTAAGGCATATATCCCATATCAAAACTTAGTAAGTCGCTTGGACATACTAGGTATTGGCCTGGTTAATGAGTCATACTAGGTTTTTGATCTGAGCATCGTAGTGCGAGGAGCGCGCGGGTCGTGGAGAGTATGTGCGTTCAGTCAGTCCGCGGCGATGCGCTAGCGCAATCACACGCGTGTCAATTGAAATTTTGTGTGGTTTGATAGTTATGTTGTCCAAAATGAAACGTCATTTACAGTTTCATAGATCGCAACGCCTGATAAAAGCAACTATTAATAACAACAGCAGCCAAAACACAAAAGAAACTAGGTAAGTATTTATACACTAAATATAAATACCTCTACATTCCTGTAATGGCTTATTATTTTACTAGGCTCCTATTTTGTCCCATTTTATTGTCATTAGTCATAGCCTCATAGGGTCATTTTGCCTGTTTGCCGTCCATCTTTAGTTTTTGTCAACTCGGTACAAAGCTATAAATCAATTGAATACAAACACATTTAATAGTAGTTTTTCAAATTAATCAGTGCATATTGTTGTGAGTTTATAAAGGCTTATAATATATCTGCTAAATAAAGGTGTATTAATGATTTAACAACATAAATTCAAATAATGCATGTTTAAATATACGATAATTATATGTTTTGAAAAAAATAATCCCACCGTATAAACAATCGAACCTGAAAACCAGTATGAATGGAAAAGAAAAAACAAGGTAAACAAGTTTTGACATTCATATTCTTCCATCTTAACTTTTAATTGAATATGTTGTCACGTTATTATTAATATTACAGATTCAAAGAGCATTTGTACGAGCTGGCCTTCCTCATGCCGAAATTCAACGAGAAGTCCAGCCCTGCTGTCATAGCAAGCCCCAGAGGCATTACCGGCCGGATTCGAAGAAATCCTTCTGGAATGATCTTCCAGTTAACAACGCATCGATTGATTTAGTTTATGGTGGTCAGGGTGACGCCAGTTAATTTTTGAAATTTAAGACTAAATTATATGATTACGATGTTATTTGATACAGTGATAAGTATTTTTTATAATAAATATCTTGTTTTTAATGTGCTCGTTTCATTTAAAACCATCAATTATGTTAACAGAAAAAAACGCTAGGTTTTAATTTAGAACATCTTTTGAGTTTGATGACGGTACTACCAGTTTATAATGGTTAAATACCCAGTAAGGGCCCTTACTAGGTATTGAACTTGGGATATGGACGAAATTGATATGGCTGAATACGTTTTCAAAGTTAGTAAGGGATATAAAACGTGCGTATTAAGAGTAAATTATATGATTACGATGTTAATTGATACAGTGATTAGTATTCAACCGATTTATGTTCAGTTTTTTATCTATTATTAAAAAAAAATTTTTTGGCAGACACTTTTATGTTTTTATGCTCTCCTGTAAAATTTGGTCTGAAGCAGTTACTAGGTTTTGATATAGGGCAGCCGATGTGGAGCTTTTTCAAGAGCCAATCGCCATGGCTGCACGACGAAGAAAATTGTTTCCGTTTACAACTGAAAGTAGATTTTATTTTGTTGTTTTGATATTTGTGTATTGGTGATTCGAAAGATCCCGTGGCACTTTGATAAAATCTTAGGTGCGTCTTATTCAGGCCTATCCTTTGACCTAAAACCGAGACTTAGACCGATCGAGATGGCAGGGACTGTGAACGGTATTATTAGATATTGGAAAATCAATCCAGCTCGAAATGAATTATCTGACACACAATCGGTGTACGTAATCGTAACCTTTACAATTCAGTCTTTCCAAATCCGATACGCACATTATGTAAAGTACAAAACCTTTATCAAGTCAAATTATTCGCGTATTATTGCAGCAACTGGATTCCAAAGCACTGCCATAAAAGCTTCATTATGTTCATATTTGGATTTGGAGCAGCCACGCTTTGTTGGAAAACCTAATACGGGTCGGAATGACGTTACGCAATTGCTTAGGCAGACAATAGTTGGGCTTTATGGTACATAAGTGGACAGAAATATAATTTTCCGTTATATTCAGATAATAGATATACGTTATTCCATATTTTATATTATGCTTGTTGTTTCAAAAAATTGTTATCCACAGTACATACAATTGACGACTGATCTACAGATTTTTTTATAATCAAGTCAAAACTGTGTCATAGATAGGCAGACAATAGTTGGGCTTTATGGTACATAAGTGGACAGGAATATAATATAATTTTTGTATAATTAATTTTAACTCATTAATTTAACTGTGACATTGTTAGAATCCGTATAATTATTTTGTTTTGTATAATTAATTTTAACTCATTAATTTAACTGTGACATTGTTAGAATCCGTTATTGTAATTAAATAATATTTTTTATTAAATTTGACTAATATAGTTTTTAAGAGCCAGTACTAATATATTTTAAATATTAAGTTTTTATTAAATTGTAACTATTTTCAAATATGTATATGGGTCTATAACCTGAAATAAACAATTCAATTCAATTCAATTCAATAATTTTCCGTTATATTCAGATAATAGATAAACGTTATTCCATATTAAATATTATACTTGTTGTTTCATAAAATTGTTATCCATAGTACATACAATTGACGACTGAGTCAAAACTGTATCATAGGTAGATATCAGCTACATAACAGTATAACTACCACACCTCAAGCTTCTAAATTAAGCTATATTGAATTAGCTTGACTTTAATATACGCCTTGATTAAGATATTGGCTTAAAGCATTATCCAGATTCAAGTCTCTAAATCATTTGAACATAAAATGATCTGTTACCTCGCTACTCTTACCTAATCGTAACTTAGTCCAATACAATCAAGATCTGATATCTGACTTACCAATGTAAAAGATATAATTATAATCGTATTGTTTGCAGGTTTAAAGTATTTACTATTTAAACACGGTTATGTCAATTGGACTCATTTTACCACGATAATACACGGTAAAAAAAGTACTGTTGTTCACAACTTATGATGCATTGATTTATATATTAATTTGATATTGCGCCTATCAAAATTTTCTCTTCTCGTCGATTGACTATTTAACTGACCTCAAAAAAGGAAGAGGTTCTCATTTAGACAGATTTTTTTATGATTTTTTTTTGTATTATGTTACTCGACCTGTAAGAGAATCGAGAACCGATTTATTTATTTTTTATCGTGCAGGTATAACACCGAGATAGTCCCGTTTGCACCAAGCCGAGGACTGATGATGGGATCTTAACTAAATCGGTTGAAGTCGGTTTTTAAGTGTGATTATGATGCGGTTTTCAATTTGTTGACATTATTAAGTATCATGTATAGTTAAGTAAACTTTCAAAATAAACAATCAAAGTATAGCGATCAAGGAAACTAAAGTACATACTTCATAATGCTTTACAACTATTTTCTAATGGTACAATTATAACAAATATAATCGTTTACTCCTATTTACGGGCAGGCTGTTGATAACGGAGGTTTTACTTAAGAAAAGGCAAATATTTAGGGATAATAGTCTTGACTTACAACCTTTTGCTTTTGAAATGGAAAACAATTCGAACCGGTTGTGGTGTTGTGTGTATTAGACCCGACGGGGCATTTTGCAACTGTGCCACCTGACTGTGACATGTTATCGCAAGTCATAGCAGACAGCGTTTTGTATTTTTAAGTTTTGTTTTTGTAAAATATCTTAGTGCGAGATAAAAGAACAGGAAATTAATCTTGGGAAGCCATTAAAGTCAACAGTAAAGCTTTTTTAAAGTGAAGTCACGATAATAAGAATAGAATAAAATAATTATTTATTCGTGAACTTTGTGACACTTAACTAAATAAAGACACATACTATACTAACAAAATATGAATAAAAAAGCCATGAAATGGTCTCATCTTAGCGTGATGTAGGAACTAAATAACATAAGTAGTCAGTAATTTAAGTGCGTACATTTCACTTGCTAAAGCATGCAATTTTATAATTAGCTACAACTAATTATGAATACTTGTGCGTTCAAGCTTGAGCCAGCGCTGATCTAACAATGAGGCTATAATAATACAAGTGTACATACCTAGCATAAGTTTACGTGATCAACTCTCGAAAGTGCTTACATTTGAGCACTTTCGGCAAATATTTCCCACCAGAGAAGATAAGAAAAGAAATCTGGTACCTAATTAAAATAAGTGACTACCTTTTTCTGTAGAATAATATAGTAAATATCAATAGAAAGTGTTCATATCAATACTGAAAATAATATCTAGGAAGAAACCTATTGTCGTAACAAGCATTATACTTTTGGACATGCTCGGAGTAATTGTTCAATTAACATCTGTAAACATTCTCGAGGTTAGGAAACGCATATTTTCTAAGCGAAATTAATTTAGAAAGACTTACATCAATCTGATACTATACTTTATTTCATTGTGATAAAGTAGAATTGTTTTTACTGTAGCCGTACCATGGCGTTGCAAGTATCGATGACGCTAGGTTTTCCTCAATGCGTAAAGGAGACTATCATCGCACTCGCTCTAATTATGTCAGTGCGAACGCGACAGAATGCATTACGTATCGAGTAAAACCTAACGTATACTTTATTTTCCAACTCATGGCAGCTACTAGATCCGTTACGGTAAACAAATTACCTTCCGCCGTCTCTTGTCACTTAGCCCTCAAAGCAAGACAGTACCGGCCGATTATTTAAATAACTAGATAGTTGTAAGACTTGAAATTGTCTCAGCATTTCACAAGTTCCGCGACACCTGGTTCTGTCTTAGATTTGTTTTATTTGCGTAGAACATAGGGCAGTTCATTACATTCTATATCGATTGCGTTTTCACATCGAATGAACGATCGACATGTTACCTCTCTGTTGCACTTGGAAAGTCGCACATAAGCGTAACAGAGGCAATACTTGAATCGTAGTTCGAGGTAGGTCCTCAGGACGTGAAAGCTCTTTATGTTGGCTACCGGTAAACTTGATTAAGTTGACTATTGTATAAACTTCAGAATACTGTGCAATATAGTTTAGTCGAGTTTTTGAAGATAATCCTCAAATTGCAATAGATATTATAATTCCGAGATTGGAGACGGAGAGAGATGAATAGACTGATAAGAATAAAGTTGAATACGAGGTTTAGGAGAAAACATTCAACCTCAAAGGTAATTCTAATTCTTTCAATACTGAAATATATGGCCTGGAATTAATCAATGATACTTTACCTTTGTACTTGTTCTTTTCTTTTAAGACATTCATTTCTTTAACTTTTGATCCGTGTGTCCAAAAAATATGAATAAAATCATCAATAGATAATACTAATTCCATTATTATCAGCCCTGCCCGTTTTTGAATACCTATACGTACGGTACCCTACACTGAGCATATCCCAACATACACTTGGCAGATTTTTTTATCAATACTTGAAGTTTTCAGGATTCCTTACATGCATCTTGTAAAACTAAACTAGCTCATACACAAAGCGCTACAAAGTTGCACAGGTTTAAGCTTGAAAATGTTCCCGCGTAGTCGTCACCCGGATTGTCCTGTCCAGCATCCATTAGAGCAATCTCCTACTTCGTTACCGGCAACACGGTGCACGGTGGCGATATTGAATTGCATTCACATTTAAATAGGCGGTAAACAGCGCTCCACTTTAATATTATCTATATGGGACCTTTAGATATAATTAAAATGTATAGAGCTGGTAAAACCGCGTGTTTGTTTTATAATTCGCTTATAATCTGGGTTGATTGATACATTAATCTTAACTTATCTTATTTTTGGGGCCCTTGTGGATACACTCCGACCCAAACGGATCTTTTGTGTATTTGCCCCCTATTTCGCCTACCAGGGATTGCTCAATGAACTCAATATATTTGAGGACGGACGGCAGCGCTTTAACCTACTTCGATTTCATATAGCCGGAACCGAAGTCTTTCATCCTTTGTATGGCGAGGGCGTGACATTTGAACATCAAGTGTTTCAATGTTTCCTCTTCTTCGCCAAACATTCTACAGTCTGTGCTGTCAGAAAGATCCATTTTGGCCAAAAGAGTTTTGACCCTAAAGTGTGCCGTAAACACCCCTGTTATGAATTTGAGTTATCTTTTGCTACATTTCCATAGCTTTTTGCTCCAGCCAGAGTCTACTTCGGGCATAAACAGCTTTCAAATCTTAAGACCATCAGATTGTTCCACTTTTCCGTTGGTGCTTCCATCTAACTTGGTCTACAATAAAATATACAAGAATATTTTTCATCAGTAAGAAGAATATGAAAATACGAATAATATGAGTAAATGTGAAAAATGCAAAAAATAAAGAAAACATCATTTTGATTAAATTTGTGTCCTTTTAGAATCGTTTAGTTTTGATTTTTATAACATATTGCATAATTATACCCGAGAAATTCGACCAGTGTTTACTGAGTCCGAGTGGCCGAGTGGTTTAGGCATCACCCGCGAAAGTGTGTTTCCTTTTGGTATATGACGTCTAATATTTATAATTTATATAGGTAAATAGTAGTTACTACTTAAAAACACAATACAAAAATAATGTTGTGGTACCACAAAAAAAATATATAATTATATATTATTTTTTCTTAAATCCACATTATTTTTGAGATTTGAATTAAATAATTTTGAATTTAATAAGTCCCGTTTTCTCTTACCTATACCTATAGGAATATATTATTATAATATAAAACTAAAGGTCTAACAACTGAAACTAAAATGATTTCAGTACAAAAACCAATCTATTACCAGTCAAATTTGTTGGGTTATCTCAGCTCCGTGTATATCCCCATCATTTAACTAACCAAGGCGGAATGCAGTCGTAGGTTGTTCACCCGTCTCACCACGCTTACATCTGATACCTGATACCGGTATCAGACCATCGGCTACCTAATAACTAATTCCTTCGATATTATAATGAGAATTGCTAGTGAAATGATATTGTGTAAGACCGCCTACGAGCAAATGGGGGGAGTGTGTTTCGTTAATTTAAAACTTTTTATCAAGTCGGTGGCAGTACTAATGATGATCAGTCGCTACTCGCTACTGACTATGAATGACAGCCTCCTTTTTAGGGTTCCTAGTTTAATACGGAACGCGATGTCCGTCTGTCCGTCTGTCAAGCACAGCTCCTTGGCCGCTAGTAAGGTACAACGACCATTTTATTTATTTTTTGGATCGTATTATTAAGTCAGGAGAATAACAATATAATCTGACATTAAAAAGGATTCTACTTATCCTGTAAATATTTCAAAACTCTCATTAAAATCAGCCCGTTTGCAGTATTTTCTGGGAAAAATTGCACCTGATTCGTATTATTTTAACTGCGAGTTTTGGATTATACACTTGTAAAAAGTGATGAGCAATAGGTATGCGTTCATTTATAGTGGACCGTTTCTTGTTACTATTTATTTCAACGTTTTTTCCATGCAGTAATTCAGTCATTCAGTAATTCAGTTCTTTGTTATTTATCCCGGAATTTCATTTTATTAAATTGAATCCATTTTGTAAATCCGTGTACGTACTCATAACACAACGATGAAATTATAGCGAACGAAATTAATTTCAACAATTCAGTGATTTTAAATTAAATCAGAATGTGTTTAAACTTTAAATCTTCTGTTTTATTTTCATTATGTGATTAATGATAGATTAAAAATATTTAATAAGATGTTTATCGATGATTGCCGTGTGGTGACGGCAGTAAGAAAACATTTGTCACCACCTCAACCGCGAGTATCGTAAAGAGTCGAATAGGGGATTGAAGTACTGACCATTATTTAATAGAAGATTGATGATGGGCAGCAGCGTCATTGTAGTGCACACATTACTGCGATCGCCAATCAGCTTGTCCAACGTGGCGATTAAGTGGACTAACCTCCAAATTCGTTAATACTCATAATAATTAATAGGAAAGGCCTAACTCCAGCTGTGGACTTAGGTATAGGCTGATGATGTGATATTGCTTTAACCATGATTCTATTTAATGGTTAATAGTCGATATTAGATACCGACCTATTAGTGCAAAAATTTTGGTTGACATTTTATAATACCGCTGATTATGATCGAGTAGTTTTTTATTCACTATTCTTCTGCATTCCGATTTAAAATTGTGAGCGTGTTCAAGAATTGCCTATAAAATTTAATCGATTAAGAGAATTAAAGTCATAATTACAGTGACATTGTCAGAACAAAGGTTGTAATTAAACACGGTAACGACTTAACTAGTGTAGCTAGAGCTGATTTAATCTCCCATTCAATGCCAAATAAAGCTTTCAGTTTCAAGATTTTAATTAAAAAGGTAATTATGCACGGTCGTATGCATACGGTAATTAATCCAAAGAATAATTCCTTAAAACAGTACCATTGTTCTGAGTAGCAAAGAAACTGTTCACATTGGGGACAGGCCTATATGGATAAGAAATTTTGCAATCATGAAGTTGATATAAAGTCGTATTTTTTGCAATTATACGTAGTGGTACAAATAAAATAATTATGATTTTTATTTGTCTTTCCTTAGTCTGTGATAACATTGATAATAACGGAGTTGCACACGCGTATGAAGATTTTTTCAAGTGTAATATAATATATCAGGCACCTATGTAAGAAAGGCGCCTAGCCTTGTAAGGGATTGCATATACCCGAGAAATTTGACCGGTGGTTGCTAAGACCGAGTGGCCGAGGGGTACAGGCATCAGCCGCGAAAGCTGAGTACGTGGGTTCGATCCCCACCTCGGACTTAGGTGATCTTGGTCGTTTTTCTTTGGTATATGACATCTAATATTTATAACCTATGTAAGACTATAAAAAATATAATCTTGATATTAGCTTTTTCCTCGTTTGTTTCTGTTATGATCTTCACCGCTATACAACTAGTTATTGAAATTGTTGGTTCATCGAGCCCCTCGTTACTTTCATCCAACTAAACCCAAAAAAACAAGTTAATTTAGTTGAGACCTTCTCATATAACAGGCTTTTCGCTTGTTTCAATTTTTGATATTTATATTACACAAGTACAGTGACAGCAGTAACAGATAATATAAAAATATACTAAAATAATATGCACAATTGCTTATTTATATTTGTAACTTAACAATAACTATCCCAGCACTAATAAATTACAGTCCAAATGATTCAGATTTTATTAACCCTTGACTACCTACGTCCTGTTTCTATCACACAACCACCTACTTGCGGTCCTGGAGACCGCTTCTTCTTATGGGACCTGATTTATTTACTTTGGCGTGACTGAAGGGGGTTTAAATATATTAAATATACTTTAAATAGTTTCAGGCATTTATTAACCAACAAGAATACAAAAATAATCAACATTTTGTATTTCAAACTTAACATATTTATTAACTTGTTGCATTTTCGATTACAAAACTTAGTATCCTTCAGGATATGAGATTACATAATTAAAAAACATAATATAAAGCTTTTCATTATAAAAAAATAAAATTGAGCAATCAAAAATGCTGTTAAATTATCTAATTTGGTTACAGATAAGATATTTTTGTAAAATTACATGCTTTTAAAATAACCATTCTTGTCTGCCGTCGACACACAATTTGTTCGAACATTCACATTCAAAACAAGTTTCCAATCCCGTGGAAGACGCTGATTATTTGCACGACGCTCTAAATAGGGTTTCACAAATTTTTCGGCCAGTTTCTTCATACATTTGAACCTTGTTTCAAAACTGTGTTCAAAATTTAAATAACACAACCACCTACGTGCGATCACTGAGACACCTACTAAATGTATCGTAACCACCTACATGCGGTCTCACGGACCGCCGATGCTATTTTATTACTCACAAAATCCAAATGAGTGCACGTCTGAACGAGTCGACAGCATGGCCATCACTACGGAGGTGCTGGGCAAAGGTACAAGGTCACAGAGGCGTGAGCGATGTACTGGCGTTCAGTTATTGTCAATTTTGAATAATCCAGTGTCTGTGAGACCGCACGTAGGTGGTTAAGGGTTAATTTCATAATTATTAAATTACATTTTAAGTTAACATTTTTATTAAGTACACAAATTTATATTAAGTATGGTCGTCAATATTAATATGTTCAATGTTATGAAATTATGAAAATAACAGTAAATAAATGAAAAAAATAATATAACAACGAAAACAACAAGAACAAAAAAATAACAATAAAATGTATTTTTCCTAACTAGTTCGCAAAAACGAACTTTGCGCACGCTTAGCGCGCGGTAATTTCTCTTTTTGACGCACTTGTTATGAAAAAAATCGTCCCTTACACGTGCAAAAACTGTTTTTGACTCGGGTGATTGTCGTCCTCGTTTCACTCGGGCTCCAACTTTCACCCTCGCCGAAAAAAAGTTTTCCCGCACTAGTTAGGAAATGTACTATTTTTTGTGGCGAAACACAATGCAATACGACACAATACAATATTGCACAAACAAATATGAAAAAAGTGAAAAGAGCAGCTCATATCAGCATATCCTCATGTTTCTATCGTGCAGTAAAGTTCGTCAAGCGAGCGAGTAGGGCCAGAGTCGAATTTCAATACTCTGGTATTTCCAGCGTTCATTAATGACTTAGTGCTACTAGCTAGTGCATAAGTTTACTTGTACCTCTTTTTGATATTACCGACTTAAAATAATGGGTACCAGTTTTTGATGATATCTATTGCTCAATGTCCACCTTCTAAGGTTATGCACCGTGGACTAGAGAGATGTCATGTAAGTACATATGGCTGACTTTCAATAGCATTTGATGACTTTGACACACGCACGTTCGGGAATAATTATATTGCTACATTGGTAAATATAAAAAAATAAGGTTAACATCTTGATTATTCTATTAACTACATTTAGTCACTAGATAAAATATGCTGTTAATGTATTAAAAGAATATCTGACTGTAAAATTATGGATGGCACAATAATAACTCCAGCCTCATTTATTTTAAACTGTCAAAACTATTCACATGTCGGCTTGATCGGCCCATTAATCACGTTATGTTCATTCGTATTTAAACATTGATCAGGAAATTTCAATTGTTTCGAAATATCTACAATTTCAGAATTTACTCTGGTAGTAAATTTAATCGTATTTTCGGCTACCAGTGAATATGAAGCTATCACATACATACATTTCCTATCAGGGCGTTATAACGCAGCGATTAGGCCGAATGGCAGGCTCCTAAATCCTAATGAACCTGCGGATGTTATAAAGGCCTTCTATGTCAAAAAGCTGTAGGTTACAATTTGAACTGTAAACTATTACCTCAAGACAGCTTTTAGTTTCTAATGATTGGCTGAAATACGAGTTTACAATAGTAAATGGTCAATGTGTGGATGCAACTGTATTCAGTGTAAAGGAGGTAGGCGTATCTGATCTAATTAATTCGACGTTGATTGATACTAATGTAGTTTCGGGCGTCAGCCAGTGAATAATCGATTGTCACAACACGATATTATCGGATACAGAAATCGATGAAGAGCCGACATAAAACATCCACGCTTCCATGTTTAAGCACATTAATGTCAGAGATATGGAAATATCTAATGTATTTTTAATATAGACGCACTAAAATACTGCAGAGAACACATAATACAATCATATTGTATAGGTTAATTATCCAAAAAATCATAACGTTATTTTAAAGAATCGTCACCTAAAATCCTTTTTTCAAGTCTTCATTTGTGTACAATTAAAAATGATTGAAGATAGGTATATTAGCTTACCCAATGTTACAGATATCCAAATTACTTAACTATGCAAAAAAAATCTTCCTTGTCTTATCTTAATCCAATGTTCGATGCCTTCTGAGATATGACCTTAGCCTATTTCTAATCCATCTTTATCATTTAGATTGTTATCGCCGTAATTTTGACAGTCGATGTTGGGTGAAAGTCCTGGACTGTCGATTAGAAGAATTGAAGACAGCAAGTGATAGAAACGGAATGACGTAACCTCAGAGGTCAAAGGAGATGTTTTATTTTTAATGTTTGTAGTGATTTATGCTTCTTGTGGTTTAGTTAATATCAGAGCAATAACATGAACAAAAACCTGTGAACTAAATATAAATATTATGTGAAAAGGAAAAGACACTAATTTTAGTGACAAATGTTAGAGGTTTGCCTTAACAATCTCCGTTTTTGTGTTAAAGTACTCCTTATTTTATGATATTGAAATCTGTATACAAATAGTTCACTAGTACATATTTTTTGTTTTGAAAATGAAGTAAAGGAGGGTGGGCAAATTGGCCTATTAACCAATAACGACAAACGGTATGCCTCTGGATAGCTTATTATGTTAACCTCCGCAACTTTAACTATGGCAGGAACTTCCAAATATGTGTGTGAAGAAACTTAATAGCACTTAAAAACTGGGAGTTACAGAGTATTTAACTATCGCAAATGTTCGTGATTGACAGTTAGTGACCGTCATTATTACTCGTTCCTAATAAGTCTTAAATTAGTAAAGTGTTTAATTTCCGCAAATATGTCGTAGTCTCGTAAGACACTTTGATTACTCTGTATATGTACATAAAAATACGTTTAAGGATCATTGTATGTTGACCAAAAAATATTCAAAGGTGAATATTACGATATAAATGTCTCATTGGTAAATGATTGTTCTAGCTATAACTTTTTTCTCACAGCTGTTAGGCCGTCTCTGCCTAAACAAAAATTGTAGAGTACAAAACAACCTTTCCAAAAATATATAGTTTGTTGTTATTGGCTATTAGGCCAGGGTCCATACATTTTTGCCCATCCTCCTTTACCATCTTTTTGGCAATGAAGGTTGTCAAAGTAACCCGTATCAATTTACTGTAAAATTTAATCAACAATACTATTTGATAGGTATCAATCAATGTTAACACATTTCTTCCGTTAATTTGGGTTTGTTAATGTTATTTATCTGGGTAGACAACTAGCACTTAACCCGCTAGATGACTTCTTTTACCTGCTGGTTTAATATTGTATGTACAATGATGCATGATTCTATACAAAACTCTTATATCTATAATAAATTCAGAACAAAACCGCAACGAGGATAAAATTCTGCAAGTGAAAAATAAGTGTTGTAACGTGGAAGAATTAACTACAATTACCAAAGGTAAAATCTGGCCTCACCAACATTACAATACTGTGGATCTCCATCTCTAACTCTCATATCACATCACCGTCTCATCAGCCTATCCCAGTCCACTCGTAGACCCATAATCACCACGTCAAGCAAGTGGATTGGCAGTAGTGTGTCCACTATGATGACGGTGCTGCCTATAATCAAACTTGTGTCAACGAATAGTCAGCGTCAGTGACACTTCAATCCCTTAATTTACTCTAACGACAGCTACTGGAAGATTTGGGGTGATGACAAACGTATTCTTACTGCTGTCACCACGCTGTAACCCCCATGTAATTGATAATCTACAATTGTGGGCATGACGATTTACCTATAACCAGAACCACGTCAATGTTACAACAGTAAAACGGTTCGCTCCTTGCGTCTTTAATATCCATTTCAATTAACTCGTTGAGGCAGCAGTAAATTTGCTCGCCTATTCGATTTCATTTAGCGTAGGCTGCGCAGTAAATTTAGATAGTTATTAGACTGGTTTCCCGCTTGTGAATTATGGAAGCCTTATTGCACCCTGGAACACTTCGTAATTAACCACGTGAAGTGTCCTTTGTAAGACGAGTATATCGCATTAATGCCTTCTTGAATATTTAATGCTGTTTCTGGTTGCAGTGCTTGTATTTGACATTGGTAATAACTGTTCTAATTATGTTTACAGACAGGACATGTATGGGTTAGGATGTATGGTAAATACTCATAGAAATGTAATGTGTGTGTTACTTGTATGAGTATATACGAAATCGTTGAACACAATGTTTAACATCAAGACTATTTAGGTAGTTCGAGATTATGAGTGATTTTTATAACCAATGGAATGGAAACAATTCTAAATTCAATGTATTTTGAGTAAGAAAAATCAAAGTTATTTAAAAATCACCATTATACACATGTTCAAATACTGTGAAATTAATGGCATAGATATTTAGAGGCAATCCATCTAAAGCCTCAGGGTAGGCAGCGCATAGGCGATTTTTGGTAATTTTGTTCACCGGCATCAGTTCCTGCTTTTCATCAGGTGGGCTGAGATGTCAGTTGTCTACCTTCGTCACATAAAAAAACTGTACTACAAATAGTGTAGTTATGTAATTGTTTTCTAAGCCGAATCATAATATTTGAAACAGGTTTCGCATTTATCTGCCCTATACAATATTAAAATTGAAGTGGATAGCTATATATATGTAGCGTGCAAAGATAATTAAATGTGCTAATATTAAGTCACCATAGTACCGTTTGTGACATACTTTTAAAAGTGTCAAGCATTCCTTTACACTTGATTTAACATACCACTCCACTTTTAATCTGACAGATGTTCAACGGTTCATTGTTGACATTTTATCAACATGCTCAAAAGCAATCAATGGGCTTGCACCCATAATTTTACGTATTGGTTCCCCAGAGTATAAACCGTTGTAGAAAAACATCCGCGACATACGCATGATACGCAGTAGGAAAGCAAACATGCTTCCGTGGTGCATATCGCTGTTTAAACACTTGAAGCTCTAAAACGTGCCACACACCATTACTAAAGATAACATGGAGTCATAAAAACTAAACATGGTAATCGGTCACCAATAGTGTCTATAGATTTTACATTGACACCCTTTTGTGTGCAGGTCTATTTAGGAAAATATTGACAGGTGACAAAACAGGCTGTAGAGTTTTTATTTGAAATAGTCAATTTTGTTTAAACATGCAGTTTTTTGTACAAGCAAAGTTATATGTGCGTTAGGGTGTCCCGTATTTTATTTTTTACTTTTCAAAATAATTTATTCTGTGTTTTGTGTGTAAATCTAGTACCTCACTAAAAGAGAAAAATTCCATACATCGA
Source organism: Thaumatotibia leucotreta (assembly GCA_025490895.1). Taxonomy (NCBI): domain Eukaryota; kingdom Metazoa; phylum Arthropoda; class Insecta; order Lepidoptera; family Tortricidae; genus Thaumatotibia; species Thaumatotibia leucotreta. The sequence goes on along the minus strand of JALPQI010005760.1, from coordinate 1,438 downwards.
CGGAACTATAAAATTATTTTTATTTATTATCAATGAATTCATTATTATATTAGTAAATAAATATCAACATTTATGTGTGTTGCGCATTTCGCGCAAGTTTATCCAATATATTATGCTTGTTTGTACTGCAGGTAAGTGAAACAAAGGTGCAACTAAACCACTTCATATACAGGGTGTCGCGGCTTGGAGACGTGATCAATTTTATATTTTTTTAAGTCTACTCACAACTAAATAGTAGGTAACTGAATGCCTCGGGTCCCGTCAAAAACAGGCAACTTTTTTAAAGTATTTTTATTTTTTTGTCTTTTATTCGCTTTCTTTTTCATTTATATGCGTCGAGAAAAATGTTAGTGTATTGTTTCTGATGAATATATTATCGGATTATATTTGTACATTTTCCTACATACCTAAATATAAGGATTTATGAGTGCATACAAATAAGTAGAAATTTTCTATCCGGTTACTGGGTCAAGGAAGACATTGTACGACATATTTCTGCCACCAAGTGTTTGCACAAGTTCTTAACACTTTAGTGAGTTTAAAATTTAACACCCGAACTTTGTCTACGGCGTCGTAAAACTTAAGCGACAATGTCTTCTGGCGATTATGTAAAACCATTTTTTCTTGGTCCTTTTGTGAACCGGTGGAAAGAACTTTGAAACGTTGAAGTTAAAGTCATGATCGGAGGGAGATAATTAAATATGCACCGTATCGTTTGAAATATCTTAACTCCCGACTGAATAGTTTCTAAACTATCCATTAATAAAACAATTTTTTTTAAGTTACCTGATTTTGCCCGTATCTCACTTGATTTTTAACAAACTACCGTATGTATACCGGTACAAAATTTTTGAAATTTGATTGCTGTTTTTGATAAACGTAATGTCAAACGGTGAAGCTTTAAATTAATGTTAAGAATAAAGGGTTCGAACAACCACCGTCGTTTGCCTGTTATGAAGTGATTAAGTACCATCGTTTTCATGGGAAACCAATGGCATCAGTACTTTTTTGTCTTTGAAATGGAATGTGTAAAGATCTTTTCTTGTAAGTTTAAAAACAAAAGTACTTCGTCGAAATTCGTTCATTTCGTAGAGTGGGGGATAGAATGAGCATTTGCTCGTTTGTTGTAAGTCCACCTAAAGATCTTTTCTTGCAAGTTTAAAACAAAGGCCACTTCGAATGGCTTGACAATCAAAATTGTAACACATATTAAGGGTAAGGTAAATTACGCAGATATTTTCCCACAACTCCCATGAACGACACACGGTGACATTGGTGATTTTAGCGTTGCGCAAACTGGAGCTTAGCCGTAGGCGCTCTCATTAGCTCTCCAATTACCGCGCTCAAAATGTCCGCTGATTACAGCCTGCGCCGGAGGCCGGACAGATGCCGGTCTTTGTCCTTACCATGAATTCTTGGAGTACTTTATATGTTTCAC
>JALPQI010005759.1:0-12693 GCA_025490895.1 Thaumatotibia leucotreta | reverse complement strand
CATCATCATCATCATCATCAGCCTATGATAGTCCACTGCTGGACGTAGGCCTCTCCTATTAACTATGCGTATAGACGCATTAGGAGGTACATGTGTCCATATGCATAAGTACTCGTAATAAGAGAGGCCTACGTCCAATGAAAAAATGACACTCAACCAATTGGCTTTGTAACGTTTTCTGAAGGTACGAATATTATATTTTTCCCTGATAGCTGTAGTCTTAAGGTTGAAGAAATTGCGACTATTTTATTTTTATGCCCTATAATTTGTTAACTATCATTTTTTATGTTAGTGAGATGACATTTGTGCAGTTTTACGGATGAACAGAGCCTAATGCTTTCGTCCGCAACAAGTACAATGAAATAGAAAAATAAATTAATGAATGACACGAGTTACATTGACGTTGACAAAAATTTACATAGCCAATTAGAACTCGGGAGCTGTGTCAAAGTGACGCTGTAAATCAAATTGTAAGAAATCTCTTACTAGTTGTAACAAGGTGTATTTTGACAAGGTTCTCGAGCGGCGTAGGGTTCCAATTGGTTGACTAGACGTCAAATTAACAAAATTGAACGGACGAGTTGGGCTATAAAAGAATTGTCAACAAAAAAATGATGGAAATAAAATAAGATACTTATTCCTCTGTCAGCCTCCGTATTAGTCTAGTTGGTGTTGGTACTTTGGTAGTGAGCTACGAAGTTGGAGGTTTCGGGTTTGAATCCCGGCGAGGGCATTATTTGTGTATTTATAATATTAAGAAGAAAAAAAAAATGTTAGTGTGTAAATACCTTTGTTACACAGTGCACTGTTGAAAATAAAACAATATAAGTTACTCTTTAGATAATAAAGTTAGGGACCAACTAAAGTCTAATACCAAAAGATAATAGAAAACAACCATTTGACCGAAGAACAAACATTTGTGATATACACACAAATTAAATGACCTCGCCGAAATGCGAACTCGGATCCTCGAGTTTTGTAAGTAGGGGTGACTACCAAATCAAGCAGGCTACGGAGGCGGAAAATAGAATTGGCTGAAAAAACGTTATATCCTTTCCTCTCAAAAACATGACAAATAAAGATGTATTCGTACATTTCACGTGTTTCGCGTAACCTTAGGGAACATACCCATACTACGTGACCTGTTTAGGGGGGGAGGGGTTCCATCATAGTCCCACTCTTGGTCACCAAATAGCCCCCCTCTGGTATCTTGTCACGTGACTAGTATATTTCGAGATTATTTTGTAATAATGTTATAAATCTAAATTTAAAGCGGACTTACACGCCACCGTTTTTTCCCATCACATATAACATGTTTAAAACCAAAAGTACAATTCTACAATTTAAATTTACTATTTAACCTACGCCTGCACTCTCGCAGTACGCGTTTGTTTTCATAGACCAAAAAATACTACGTGAAAACTAGGGTCTTGGCCTACGCTTGTCACCAGGAGAAGGGGGGGGCGGTTAAAAAACGCTTAAAAAAGGGTCACATAGTATGGGTATGTTCCCTTAGTTGTGGAAGTTACAAAAATGTCTGCTCTCTATTAGCTCCTATCACAGACAGTTGTCTGTGGCTCCCATTGAATGTTTTTGTATTGGAATTGAGGTGGGATTCCTTCATTTTATTAGTTTGCAAATATACGGTTTCTTATTTTGTGCTATTCGAATATGGAATGGAAACCTACACGAGGGGATTTTTAAAACCATCCTTTTTTATTTTTAATATTTATTCGTGCACAAACGATACAATAATACTTAAACATGATTATGTTCATAATGACTTCATTGATTAATGTATTAATCAGTGTAAGTTACACTATTTAATACATAAATCAATGAAGTTGCCTCTAGATTCGGAGGGAATGTATTTACTCTAAATAAGGGAGCCGGTATTAGATTTTATATTATGTACTAGCGACCCGCCCCGGCTTCGCACGGGTACTATACCTACATATAAACCTTCCTCTTGAATTACTCTACCTATTAAAAAAAATCTCCTCAAAATCCGTTGCCTAGTTTGAACGAATTTAAGCGTACAAAGGGATATAGGGACAGAAAAAGTGACTTTATTTTATACTATGTAGTGAAGTGATAACTGATTCAAAAGTGCTTGTTGCTAAGCCTACTTGTGTAAAGAATTATTTGACTTTGACTAACGAAAATATAAATCTTTCCCAGTTGAAGCTCATTGAATAGACATTTCTTAATATCTGTCGAGATGTTGGAAGTTTTTGTCTAAGTTTTTATTTAGTATTAAGACAGTGGTGTGATGCGGACAAAAAGCGTGGCGTCAGAGTCACGAAGTGGCTAGTCATGTGGGTAAGGGCGCTAAATTCACAGAAGCTGGTGGATAATTTAGTTTTTTTGTTACCTACGTATCTTAAAATGGTTTACGTCAGCAGCCTATCTCAGTCCACTGCTGGACGTAGGCCTCTCCTATTAACTATGCGTATAGATTATCATAAGGAGGTAAATGCCTATAATCGTCACGCTGGGAAAGCGGATTGCAAATAGAAACAGAATGGTCAGTGACACTTCAATACCTTAGTCGGCTATTACTACACCCGCGGGAAGAGTTGGGGTTGTGACAAATGTATTCTTACTGCCGTCGTCACACACAGTGTGAAATATTTCTTCAGTTTTGTTGACCACATTTTCTTGGCTTTAACGATTGCAACATTTTATAAGAAAACCAATTCAAAAACTCCCAGTCGTCTATCGTATTTAGTTTCTGAGAAAAAAAATGTTAAAGATTACATTTATGACGTCATCAAAACACGTTTGTATTTTTATTTCCTCTAAATGCAAAATTAATGCGCTAATATTTTTTCTGTGTTTTGAAAGAACGATATTGAATCACATAAAAAAAATACAGGACTGTATAATTGATTATTTTGATGATATTACGTCTTTTTGCTTTTTTTTATAAAATCTATTTTTTTAATGATTTATTGACGGTCGCATTTTATTTTAGAACTAAAAGACGTATGAGTAGTGTACCTATTCTGTACCAAATTTTCACAATTTTATCATGTCGGACCTAGGACTTATAGCGTTTCTATGGTTCTGGCTCATTTCTATGTTAATAGGGTTGTCACAGTCTGAAAACTGGCTATTATTATGTCGGCCCATGGCTTAGTGTAGTAGTTGCTAGTCTGTTCCAATAAGTGGACGCAAGCTACATGTGTCCTATCGCTCAGTTGCTTACGTCCTTTTTACTAACTATTTTTTTGCGAAAACTCAAAAAGCTGAAAACAATATTTATTGTATTAAGAATATTTATCAAATCTTCAGAAGAGTCCGCTGCCGTTAAAAGCATTTTTGGTAAAGCTGAAACGGAGACGCTTCGCTCGCCCAAGGATTTTTATGTCTATCTTCTTCATAATAAAGACGTTCGTCAACTGCGAGAGCCAAGTTCTCGTCTTCATTAATTTTGGGTATTACTGAAGCATGTGGTTCAGAAGGCTTTAAAACTGTCACTTTATCCGGTAAAGTAGTCGTATTTGTTTATAACGTCGGTCTTTGAGAGACAAATCCGAAACATAAGAATCCGAAGAATCGAGAGCACGCCGAAAAAGACCTGAATTGTAGTCTTCCTGTCTACCTTTCGAGAGTGGTGCTCCCGATCATACTGCCAACATTTATTACGGGATTCGCCGGCTTGCTCGGACAGCATTGCTATTGGCAAAGGATTCATCTTAATGATTTGCCAACCGTGCATTAGAATTGTGTGCATTGTGACTCACATAAAATATACCAGTCATATGCCTTTACATAGTTTTTTAGCCACAGATGTACAAAATAGGTACATGGAAAGCGTTAGCGACATAGCTGCTACTAAAATGGTGTGAAAATCGTCGACAAGCCACTGCTCTATACCGAGTATTCCGGCAAAAATCTTACGATTTTTTTCTGAAAATGCTGCCGATGAAAATGAGCAGTATTTCCGTCATTAGTGGTGCCCGAATTTTGTCTAACAACTTAAAACAACGTAAAACTTAACTAATGCATGTTAACTCATGTGAATTGCGATAGACGCAACCGAATAGCCAAATGCTTATTACGACTGAAATAGAAAAGTCTAATTAAATGGTACCTAAGTACTATGCCTCTGTGACCAACGACCAATAAGCGGACTCATCTTCATAGCTACCAGAGATAAATGAAGGGTCACCGGAAAGGACATGTCTAGTCAATTCAAATTACAGAAGGAAAAACCACCTTACTTTTGACAGAATAAGGTGTGAATTAGCCCTGATTTTTTTAAGCACTGGACTTGTTTTTTCCGTGGACCCTTCAAAAAGCTAACAGTATTTAAAATATTAATAAAATAAATAAGGGCTTGTGCATAAATCACGCGAGGTCCTATAGGGGGGGAGGGGGTCCAAGGAAAAATCACGAAAAATCACAGTAGGTTTACAAGGACACTTATAGCTTATACTTCACGTGTATTTTTCGACGATGAACAAACTAAGAAAAAATATTGAGTGGGATGAAAAACTATCGAAAGCCTGCAGAGCATGATAGTAAGATCTATGCTCCATTTTTGCTCCGCCAGTCACTTGGTATTACACCGACTCTTGAGGGCTTCAGAAACCTGCCATTTGACATGTATTGTCCAATCCTCAAGGACCAAAGGCCAGTACTGGGAGACTGTGCGCGGACTGTGGCATGTATTTATGCGCAAAAAAAAAGTGCGATTGCACAGAGCCGTGCACAAGAGGCTCACTAGGGTAGAAGTAGTTCGACCAACGTGAATCCTAGATCCCAAAAGGAGGTCCTTTGCGTGATCCGGGAAAACAATGACGCCGAGTGGCAAGATGAAGATGATGTCGAAGGAGTTTCGCCCGCTACATGCATGCTGGTAAAAGTGTGCCCTGTTGTGGCGATTGTAACTAACCAGGATAATCCCTGGACCGACGAATAGTTAACAAATAAACCTTAAGATTTTTAACGTATTACAAGTTATTTTCTACCTGTCCTTCAAGTAGCACATATAGTACCTACTAGAAATAACATTACACTCACGTTAAATAGGTACATATTGTAATTGACATTCACGACGGAATTTCGCGAAATTAAAAGAATTTTTAAAATTTTGGGTCAAACATCACTTAGGGTCAAAAAGTAGCCGAAAAAACCTCGCATGATTTAAGCATGAGCCCTAACACTTCTCAAATAAACTTGTAATCGTGTACATTTGAAAAGTGACAACCCTGACTGGATTATTTTAAAATTCATATCTCGCGTTTCCTGCAATATTTGCATTTGATTTTTTTTTTCACGAGTAGAGCATTTTATATACTATTCGTTAATTTTAAAATAAAATGCGACCACTTAGGGATTATCGAGGAAAAAAATGTTTTTTAATTGTAAGAAAATTGGCGATACCCTCCTCTAGAATCATCAATTTTAATTTTTGATAAATGATATCGGTGTATTAAAATTACCTTAATATAAACACGTAAAAATGATTTTAAAAAATAGGCATTAAATGTGAGTAAATTCAGCTTTCAGGTTTCTATGGACTTCTATGGATGTTTATTTCTTTTTTGAAAATATCCAAAACTATGATACATACACCCACGGGAGTTTCAATGCTCTCTATTATTTGACATGGCAGATAAATTAAACAAACAATCACACTTTCGCAAAATTGAGGAAAAATTCCACACTGTGCCATCCAATGTCAATGTTGGCAACCAATTGCTGAATTTGTCTAGGTCCCCGAAAAACGATAAAGTGGGAGGCCTAACATTACCTGGATAAATGTGTTGCTGGCAGATATGGCTAAATGCAATGTATCTGAAAGCGATGTCAAAGATACGGCGAAGTGGAGGAGAAAAATAAGGAAGGCTAACCCCACCACCATGTAGGATACATAGTCGGGAAGAGATCCAATTGCTCTCAGATTAACCAGTGCTCATGTTTTGCAACTAGTGCAACTCTGTTGGAGCAATCGTGCTAGTTATCCAAATGCCGCCAGTTTCCAATATTCCCATTAAACTTTGCCAACATTGCCCGTTTTTTCCATAAAAGAGTTAGGGCAAGTGATTTTAGTACAAACGTTGATAGGGATTGCGAGGAAGAATACAACCACAATAGAAATCTAAACAATTATTTTTACAGTGGAATTGTGCTATTCAGATGAATAATTTTATTTCTAAATATGAAAATATATAAGCGTCGCGTCGTTTTTGTTACGCTTTCGCGCCTTAATGTGCCAACCGATTTTAATCAAATCTTGACTGTATAACTAGTAGGTAGGTACATACATGTACGCAAGCTAATCTTCATTAATACTTACTATGGACTGTGTAACGTTACAAATAACATATTATAGTTCTAGTAAGTATACCCGCTCGATGTGGGTGGCACAGGACCGGTCATTGTGGCAATCTTTAGGGGAGGCCTATGTTCAGCAGTGGACGTCTTTCGGCTGATATGATGATGATGAAGTATACGAGGTTGAATTTAAACTTTAGTGAGACATAATCACCAAATCAAAAATTTTATAACAACCGACTTCAACCGATTTCTCCAAGATCCTATCATCTGTGGTGTCCATCATTGGTTTCCTATCATTAAATCCTACTTTCTGAATGTAAATTCGTGTAAATGAATGAATTACCAAAAGCGCCATACATGTAGGTACTAGGTACCTATAACATTTGAAGAGATCCCTCGATTTCTTCAAGATCCCATCATCAGACCCCAACTTGGTGCCAACGGGACCATCTCGGGGTTATTTATACACGTTCGATCACAAAAAAATTAAAATCGGTTCACGATTCTCGGAGATACTTACAGCAAAAAAAACAATCGAACTGAGATCCTCCTCCTTTTTTTGAAGTCGTTTAATAATAACTATAATGAAACGTTTAAACTACGCGTCTTAAACGTTAACGTTAAACGTTAATAAACTAGTCAATACGCGTCAAATACTTATATGTTTCGGAGAGCCCAGGTCTCCATTATCAAGCACTCTATTTATTCAAATATGAATAAATCTTTGTCAAGGTCATGGGTCATTTAAGGGTTAAAAAGAGACGTGTGGCCGCGAGTCGCGGTCAAACACGAGATGTGCTAGCCCCCCATGTCCTATTAAGTAACCTGCACAGTTAATACGTTCATCTTTACTCTTTACTTTATAGGTAAATGCTACAATATTCAGTCTCCAGTGACCTATTAATGTTGCATTGTACCAAATAAACGTTATAGCCATACTGCGACACGTTTTATTTTTTATCCCTTGCGTCTGTTACGCTACGTTTTTTATTTCCATTAACGGTAAATTGCTCGAATGCTGGTGCTCCGAGTATATAGATGCAATACACCGCAGATGCGTTAAAAGTGTTACGATACAAGGGCAAAAGATGGAGCTCGGAACGAGTGGCGATAAATTAAAACATGACCGAAGGGAATGTTTCAAATCGGCACGAGTTACAAATTTCTTTTTCGCACGTGTATAGTACGACGTTTTTCAGTACAGATAGTCCTCCGAAGTTTCGACCTGACAAGAAATTAACCGCTTCTCGCACTAGTGCGTAAAAGTAGCACCATCTGTACTAAAAATTAGTCACTCCACTCGTTCCTAATTTCATGTGTTTCGCACTTGTGTCGTAATGTACTATACTATACCTGTGTTCATGAAGTCTTTATTTTAATCAATCCTGTTCATTCGATTGATTTCAGTGTAAGGTATGTTTTATTCAGCATGGTTTAGAAATTGTAACCCATCCTGCGGCGTCGATTTTAGGATATAATAACATTAATAACTCTTAAACCGAATGATAGGTAGCAATTACGACATAGGTAACTTAATTGTGGCTTTAGGTTATTATTATTACCTATGGTCAAATCTTGATGATACATTTGATTATTTATTCTTTTACTAAATAAAACTAGGACAAACGGATAAACTCGCGTATATTAAACTTCATCCTGACGTTTCCAACACTTTACAGGGTTCGTGGTCTGTGGGTGACTCTCGCGAGTAAACTACTCAGAGTTTTCTCGCGATGACCAAAGAAAACATTATTTCTTTTACTTTTAATTATTTATTTAATAAAAAAAATTCCATTACAGGTCACAAACAGTACCACAAGTACTAGTCAAATAACCCTTCCCCGTATCATCCCCGGCGCAAAAGTGTCCATCACGCTCTAGGCATTGCCACGCCGAATCGCGATTGACAATGTTTGCGCTAGGAAAGTTCGGAGCGAGGGTCAAGAGAGGGCTCTCTGTAGTAAACGCTACCCAATTTCCACAACTGAAACCTCAGCATTTGAATTAAAAAGTTATGAAGACATGTTCATGATTTCTTTTCAGACTCGTCGATTAAAACTCCATTCGATCAGTTACTTCTCGTGTCTAAAATCAACGCTATCGAATATTCGTCTCGGGCAGTATCATACGATCAGAATCGTGCTCTGCAAGTAAACTTCATTCATCTCGTTCCCCTTACTCCCAAACAAAGGTCGCTTGGCCCTTCTCCAAAATATCGCCATCTCTCTCCGACACACGTATCGGTGAACTTTCCATACTCTTGCGCATCTCGTGCCTGCCATTGTTCAAATTGAAAACATAAGTCATTTCAAATAAGGTTTAGATTCTTGTGAGTTCTTAACGCTAGCGCATCTTACAATCTTTTATAATGTCCATCCCAAATGAAGACTTATGTTCCTCGGAATAATGCAGAGATCGCTGTACAGAGTTCAAATTTGAGATTTTACCTTTATTTATGTCGGTCGTGACTATGGATAGTACCGCACGTCCGATGGTTCTGTTTAGGATTTGTGTTTAGCTGTTGACTCGAGAGAGATAGGATCGTTGATATTCCCAAACATTCTACATCCAGCCTTGCCTGTTTATTCATACGGTTGCATTTGAACTGGCGGCGTTATTATCTCGTATACGAGACGTAGTTTCGTACCCTAGGGGTGATGGCTCGGCCACGCCGGACGATTCTAGAGAGGCATTCCGAAAAGCCGTAAGTACAATTTCCCATAGTACGATTTAAAATTCGTTGATGTATTTGAACCCTATTCCATTGTAACAAGACGTTAAATATATAGGTGTGTTTGATGCCCACAGAATATAGTTCGTCGTTAAAGGCCACATATTGTGCAACGCCGCAGGGGCTTGCATTGTTGCCCGTTATGCGAAGGCGATTTCTTTGCCTTTATTTGAGTGATTTATTGGAAACTCCTGTTATGTACCGTTTTGTCCGTCATTTTTGCAAGTACCTGTTATAGCGAAAGGTGTCATCTTAAATTGAAGGGTCCACGAAAAGAACATGTCTAGTCAATTCAAATTACAGAAGGAAAAATCACCTTACTTTTAACAGAATAAGGTGTGAATTTGCCCTGATTTTTACCCTGGACCCTTCAATTACTGTTGACACTTATATTATTCAACCACGTAATAGAATAAGAATTAATTTAATAGATTGTCTACTATGTCTAACATGTGTCAGTACATTTGCTGAGTCCCATTTGAGGCACACTGTCAAGTCAAGTAAGTACCCCAAATACTCTGCCTTGGGGCGCCTTCTGCATCTGACCCTTGATCCAGCCATCTAGCGAGAGACTCTTAAGATGTTGGTGGAGACTCTTCGCTATTAAACCGTTCGCTGTAACGACACATCGGGATTTTTATTATTGTTCTCTTTATTTCATACATTTCTTAGGCTAGGTTTTTTACAAAATGTCTATGAAAGTAAAATAAAATAAAACATACAAAAGCAATACAAAACATGTAAACATAATATAAAAAACATAACCTAGAGTGCCGCCGGCAACGGAGCGGGCCCAAGCTGCCGGTGGTTAGGGCTGCAGGGAGAGGAACCGCCGGACTATGCGCGCCGTGTCCAGGATTACCGCCTTCTGCATCTTATAATATTATTATTATTATCTGAACAGATTCACCAATCAAAAATATGTATACCTGTCATATTAAGCTCAAGATGTGTCACATTAATATGTAATCAACTGAAACGCGAAGAGTATTCCTTATATTTTGACAGTCATCGAAAAGAGTACGTACTGTCAAAATAAACTTTTCTCTCTTTCACTTTACGTGTGACGTCATAGAATTGTCACTTAGGATTTGCTTGCGGCTTTTTACCCATTTATTTGCAGCACGCTTAGCATAATGATTGGTGCGACAGTATGTCACGGCGAGATAGATTTCCCGTCCTTTACTAATTATATTAATAAAAGAGGGACGGATAGTCTATCTCACAGCGACATATTGTCGCATCAAGGATGTGCTAAATCTACTGTTTTGGATTTATGATCGACTTAAAAGAGGTTGTTATCAACTTTAATGACTGTATGGCTACTTACAAATTTATAAATGATAATGATTGATAACATGTCATGTCTAATATTGGTACCAATATTAAGACTTTTCAGTTGCTTACATAATTAAAAATATTTATTTTGCGGGCTTGCGCTCTAGCACTAGAGCGCAAGCCCGCAGTACACGTCGGACTTTGGTCGCGGGTAATAATGAGGAATGAGGATCCTCTAAATGGATCGAGCAATTACCGACTTAAATTACGTGAGTACCCGTTTGATAAATATTTAAATATGTTTGAGTCTCACGTTAGTTATAATTCTAAAATTGCTTACATATTTTTCATGTTATTATAATACGCAAGTATCAAGAGCATATTAACCCTAGTAGACAATGTTGCCCGCTGCAGCTCAGTGGCGACCTCAATTATTTTCAATACTTAATGGTCGCACTGTAACAAAGTACGTACGATTTATTTTGGATCTAATTTTCTTGACATATTTGAGGAGTAGGCTAAAAAAGTAATTTAAAGTTTTAGACATTCTGAGACTAATCTATTTTTGGATTGCGACGTTTTAGGAATCTGATATTGTGATATTTGGTTGTAACGAACCTTGAAGGATTTAGTAATGGAGTCGCCTTCATATCGTTTCCCCTCTGCCAAAGACGTTGGAACATTGTTCATACCTGTCTATAAAAACTACTTAATTAATCGATTCTTCGCAGTCTTGTAAGTAGTACGGTCAAATCGTACATTAAACTCGCAAAACATGTAGTAAAGCTGCATTTTTGGTATGTTATTTAGACACCATAGGGCAGTATAAAACCACATTTTGCAAGCAAAAAAAAGTTGTGCTAGCTGCGTTATACGTGAAAAACTGTGAAATTTACTGTCTATTTTTAGTTTCTGATTTTTATAAAAAAAGCCTTACGTTTTTTGACAATATGTATAAGGTAACGTTCAAAGATGAATGAATTTGTAACAAGATGAGATAACATGCATTACCGTAGGTCTTATAGTTTCAGAGATTCGAGACTTCAAATAGTACCCTGTTTTGTAAACTAGATAAAATGTTGAGTTTTGCTAACGTTTTTGGTTTAATATCGCCTTACCTAATTATGCTACGCAAAACATGAAATAATTATCTTATAGCGCAATTAATATTCTTTCATTTAAGGGTAAAATCAGGTCAGTAAACTTTGTGATTGAAACTAAAAACGCGAAATTCAAAGAGCAGGAGGTCCGCTATCTAAGTTTTTCATACAAATGGCAAGTCGTGTTGCAAAGCTGCAATTTTTGTATATTATATAGGCTCTATAGGGATGTACGAAAATGCATATTATAAGAAAAAAAAAAGAAGGATTTAGGTATTGGACGTAAAAAACTGAAAATAAATCGGACTTTTTTTAGTTTTTGACGTTTAACTAAAAAACTATAACTTTTTGATACTAATTGCTATAAAACTATGAAATAATATTAAATTTGAAAGGATTTGAGCTACCTTGTATTACCCTAAATTATATAGATTTAGAGATACGACATTTCAAAATGTGCCCTTAATTAAGTTAAGAAAATAAATGCATGTTTTGAAGCCTCGTATACCCGCAACTACAAGACTTACAGTAATTGTTATCGGCTCAATTTATTCCAAATTTAATTTAGTTATTATCTACAATTACTTTTTTTTCTTAGCACGAACGTTTTGCCAATATTTAGTGAATAGCTTTAACGTAACCTACAATTTGTTTATGTTTTGATAAAAGGGCGCTGTTTTAAAATGTCGTATCTCAAAATATATATAACTTACGGAGATGCAACGTAGCTCAAATCCTTTCAAATTTAATATTCTTTCTTAGTTTTATAGCAATCAGTATCAAAAAGATAATACATTTTTAGTTAAACGTCAAAAACTAAAAAAAGTGCGAATTTTTTTCCGTTTTTTACGTCCTATGCCCAAATTATTTTTTTGTTTTTCTTTTAATATGCATTTTCGTATATATTTATAAGGCCTTTATAATATACCAAAATTGCAGCTTTGCAACTCGACTTGCGATTTGTATGAAAAACTTAGATAGCGGGCCTCCTGCCTTTGGAATTTCGGGTTTATACTTTCAACTACAAAGTTCACTGACCTAATTTTCCTCTAAATTAAAGAATATTAAGTGCGCTATAAGGTAATTATTGCATGTTTTTCGTAGCATAATTAGGTGAGGCGATATTAAGTCGAAAACGTTAGCAAAACACAAAATTTTATTTAGTTTACAAAAAGGGGTACTTTTTAAAGTCTCGAATCTCTGAAACTATGAGACCTACGGTGATGCATGTTAGCTCAACTTGTTGGAAATTTATTAGTCTTTAAACGTTTATTTACATATGATATCAAAAAA
>JALPQI010005758.1:0-78272 GCA_025490895.1 Thaumatotibia leucotreta | reverse complement strand
AGGCGTATTATCTACCATAAAGAGAAGTATCTTTTTTTCGCCTAATTACAATGCAGGAAGGTGAAAAAATTAATAAAAGCTCTTCGTAGTCGGTTGGACAAAATAATTTCCATTCGGCTACCAAGTACCACGTTATATTTCTTCACAATTAATTCATTTCTGTAGTTTTGGGCTGGCAACAAAACAATTGTCAATGTCACTTTGTTAACTTTGTTTGACGTTTCACTCGTTTTGGTTCCGGAAATATTAATTTAATTTATTAATTTTGAATAGTACGAAACAAGTGTATTATATTAAACTCGTAGTTTATACTATAATTTGTGTGGTTAATTACGCTACATAGAGTTACTAAAATGCGGCGTAAGTGATATTCAAGTTATATTCGAAGAACTACTTGTTGTCTTGTAATTTTCATTGAATCTCTGATTTTACACAAAAAATACTGTAATTTACCGTCGGTTTCGACAAATTACATTCTAAATTACCACAGTTTCTCTTCTCAACCTGTATCTATAGCGAAATAATTCGAATCTGCTACAAAAACAAAATACTGTTTTGACAGGTTCCACCAGTATTCAGCAGGTGTACATAGCGGATGGGTTTGCAGACGACTGCGAGGAGCTAATCGACCGCTGCTCCCGCGCGGATGTCCTCAACTACCCCACATTCTGCATGCATTACAAGGACATGAACTTTGCCACGGTGTTTCAGTAAGTGCAACCCACCCATTATGTACTTTGTTTTTCAAGTTTAATCAGGAGCTGTGTAAGGCTATAATGCCTCGGCTTAACACTTACTGTTGTATGGGGTCTAATATAATAGTACTAATAATAATAGTTATTAACAGACATCGGATTCCGTGGGGCAAATCTTGACAGCTAGGGACTATGTAGGTATATTGATAAATTCATTCATCAATATCAGTTTTAAGTATTTTTTTTTATTAAAAGAGTACAATGCAACAAAATAACAATTAAATTTTCTCATTCTAATTGGAAACATTTATAAAATTTTACTCATCACAATTAATTTCTTCATAACTGTCCTATCTTTTGTAGTTGAAACTTAGACTCACTTAAAATTACTTTAGGTTGATTATTTTTTAAATGTGCATTATTTATTTTCACTCATAAATATTAAATGATTAAAGATGCTAAGTGTGACTTTCATACTAGTCTTCAGACCAACAATACATAGTTATAAAAAATACATACAATGTTGAGGGTGGTCACTAGTATATAGATCTAGTATTGATAAATAAGTTTATCAATATAGGAAGTCCCTAGCTGTCAAGAAAATTTGCCCCACGGAATCCAATGTTGGGTTATTAACTTTATTATGCAATTTTAGCTAATTATTATCAATACAATGAACATGTTACTTATTTAATGAACATTTTACTGATCTATAGCAATCTTCTAATATTTTGAATAGTTTTGAACAGTTGCAGAGTTAACTCAAGTTTGGCCTTATTTTGATTATTTACTTTGTCTTCTAGCTGCCCAAGAATATACAGGGTGTTTGGGATAACGATGTAGGCATTTCTGGAGGTGGTAAAGGAGACTAATTGGAAGAGTTTGAACCCTATTTACCTTAGTCCAATATGTGACATTTTATTTTAAATAAAAAAAAATTGAACTCACACTTGCCTACTAACTACAAGAAACTTATTTTGTTTGGTGATGGCGTTTAATAATTGATCGACAATAAATTTAAACTAATTGCTATTTTGTTGTACTTGTTTTTGTAATCAAAACCTAGAAAATCAAGCATGATTTTACATGAATAGGAAGACTCATATCCCAACTACTTTTTTTTTCACAGGCCGATAAAGTTTAATTTACTGTTAGAAATCAGTAATGATGAACTAGAAAAATTAAATATTTATCACACGGGTTACTCACGTAATTTAAGTCGATAATTGCTCAACATGTTTCGATCCATTTAGAGGATCCTCATCATGGAGTATCCGCGACCAAAGCCCGACGTGTACTGCGGGCTTGCGCTCTGCTAGAGGGGGAGCGAAACATGTCGAGCAATTATCGACTTAAATTACGTGAGTAACCCGTGTGATAAATATTTAAATATGTTTGAGTCTCACGTTAGTTATAATTCTAAAACTAGAAAAATTATTTAAAAAAATGTTGTGTGTGGCAAGTGGGAGTTCAATTTTTTTTTATTTATTACTCAACTAATTGTTATGTTAAATATAAAAAAAAACAATGCTATTTATTGCATGTTTTGTTTTAAATTTAACTTTTTAAGTAAATTTTTGGTATAAAACTAAACATTTTGAAAAACGTGATTAAAAAAAAAACTGTCGCATATTGGACTAAGGTAAATAGGGTTCAAACTCTTCCAATTAGTCTCCTTTACCACCTCCAGAAATTCCTACATCGTTATCCCAAACACCCTGTATAAAAAAAAAGTGCCTGTAGTTAGTGGTAATTCTGTAGTAATTAACACGTTCGACGCCGGTGACACACATATGTGACCGAAAAAACTGTATTCCTATGCCAGTGACACACATACGTGTTCAAAGTAATGTCATGCTTATGCCACTAGCATTAATAAAGTTCTCACTCCTATGCCAGTCGCATCGAAATACGAACATTTTTGACACAAATGTGTGTCGCCGGCATAGGAGTACAATATTTTCGGTCACACATGCGTGTCCCTGGCATAGGATTTCTACTTATCAGACAATTTCGATCGGCATAGTATAAGGACATAGTGAAACAGTACCGGAGGCGAACGTGTTAAACTTGTGCAAAAACATAAAATTCAGACTTTTCATGGGATTAATATATTGAATTTACTAGTCACCTTTAATGCAGCAGTGTTATTCACTAAGGAAACCGCCTTGCTGTCAGCGCTGTGTCAGCGCTGCGGCAGCGTCGAGCCTAAAAATGGTATTCACTAATGTACTTTAATCGACACTAGTGCGGCGTGAGCTGGAACTACATTGCGTCGAGAGTTTGACGTTTAATGTACGAACTTCGTATTCTCTAACGAAAAACAGCGACGAACTCGCCCACAACCTCGCTCACAGCCTCGATTCCTAATGTCAAATCAAACAGCTAGGATTTTAGACAAGGCTGTCTCGACATCGAGCTCGTTGACGAACGCAGCGTCGAATGTGTCAATAAGAGAATAGCATAGCAGATAACCCTGAATGTAAAAAATTTCATGCTACCCCAGGATTTATTTTTTATTTTCTGGTATATTGTCAGTTACCCAATAGAAAAAAAAGAACTGGTGTTATAACACCTAGTAGGGTTAAATGGGTTAACCATATTCTGGATTCATGTATTTTCAGAGGCAGATCAACAAATGCTGAGATTGGTGAACTCTCAGAAGAATTGCTACAAATAGCCAAACATTACATGGTCCGTGATACTAGCAACTTTGAGGTAAGCATCACTTTTAATTATGTAATTTCATTACAAATTGGAGAAGTATGCCCAGCAGTGGGACATGACAGGCTCTGAATAATAATGATAATACAGGCATTTGTTTTTGACAGGAATCAGTAGCTGGGCTGTTTATCGTGTATGCACTCTTGAATCTACAGCCCTTTCCTGGGTTTGCAGCACTACGCATTGTTCAGGTAAAGCAGTAGTGAATGAATTATTTCCTTTGAAATAATTCAGAAATATCATGATCATTAGGCTTAGCATATGATTGGTGCCACAGTAAGTTATATATTATGTTTTGGAGGAATGCTCAGCTGGAATCGAGTGGGCTGTCAAGCATTTGATGTGTTCATTCACCCCCCTTTTCCGTCGCTAGAGATGCAGGTTAATTTACCGACATGTCGTGCGTAGTGACTAAATATACGTGAGTTCAACCGTTTAATATAAGTGCAAATTTAATATGCCTACATGATGAATAAACCATTTAATTTCATAATTCATAATATAGGTAAGCCATGTGGTGACGGCAATAAGAATACATTTGTCACCACCCCAACTCCTCCTGCGGGTGTCGTAAGAGTCGACTAAGGGATTGAAGTGTCAATTACCATTATTTGATAAAAGATTGGTGATGGGCAGCACCGTCATTATAGTGGACACATTACTGCGATCGCCAATCCGCTTGCCCAGCGTGGCGATTATGGGCATTTACCTCCTAATGCGTCTATACGTATAGTTAATAGGAGAGGCCTACGTCCAGCAGTGGACTATCATAGGCTGATGATGATGATGATGATTAATACAGGACGACCTACCTGCGCTGGCTCGTATAGAGCGCGTGGCTCGCCGCGACGCTCGCCTCGACGTGTTATACGTCCTCGCTCACGTGCTCGTCCGCGGCCCGATCCAGTTCCACGCTGACGCGAAACCGAGGGGCATGGAGACCGCTTTCCGGAAGAACTTGGAAGGTAACTTACAAATAATAGTACATTGTGCATCAAGGGAGGTAGGTAAGTACGGAATTACGCAGTATTCCGCTTACCGACCGTGATGCATACAATGTTATTCTTCACACTTGCTCACAAAAAAATAAGTTTTAAGAATATTATTAAATGACGTACTGACATTTCTACTACTCCCTAGGGAATTTCACTTTTCTATTACTCCCGCTACGCATGCAAGTTAATGGCACGCTTAGACAGCAAGTGTGATGAAAACATCACATTACGATATTCCAATCTACTGCTGTCTGTTACTTTTCTTTTGCCAGAGCTGGGCACCGTCAATCAAAAAGTTAACTTCGTTAGGTAATCGATAATCCGTTACTAATAAAGTTAACTTCGACAATCGTTAAAGTACCTATAGATAGTTGAAAGTGACCTATTACGGTCAAATCGTACATCATTTTACCCTGAACTCGCAAATTAAGTAGTATCACTGCATTTTTGGTATGTTGTTTAGACACCATAGGACAGTATAAAACCACATTTTGGAAACAAAAAAAAGTTGTGTTAGCTGCGTAGTACGAGAAAAACTGCGAAATTTACGCATTTCTCATCATCATTTTCAGGTTCTGATTTTTATTGAAAAAACCTTACGTTTTTTGATATCATATGTTATCATTGTTATCAAACGTTTAAAGATTAATAAATTTCCAACAAGTTGAGCTAACATGCATTACCGTAGGTCTTATAGTTTCAGAGATTCGAGACTTCAAAAAGTACTCTTTTTTTGTAAACTAGATAAAATTTTGTGTTTTGCTAACGTTTTCGGCTTAATATCGCCTCACCTAAATATTCTACGAATAACATGCGATAATGACCTTATAGCGCCCTTAATATTCTTTAATTTGAAGGTAAAATCAGGTCAGTGAACTTTGTAATTGAAAATAAAAACGCGAAATTCAAAACTGCCTTTTGAGGCCCGCTATCTAAGTTTTTCATACAAATCGCAAGTAGTGTTGTAAAGCTGCAATTTTTATATATTATATAGGTCCTATAGAGATGCGAAAATGCATATTACAAGAAAAACAAAAAAATAATTTCGGCATAGGACGTAAAAACGGAAAAAAAAACGACTTTTTTTAGTTTTTAACGTTTAACTAAAAAACTTTTGTCTTTTTGATACTAATGGCTATAAAACTAAAAAAGAATATTAAATTTGAAAGGATTTGAGCTTGATCATGATCCTTGATCATGCCTATTATTATTTATTGTGGTTGCAGGCTTCTCCAATATCGACGCTCACGGCGTGCGACCGAAAGGCGTGTATTCCAGGCAAAATGAGGAATTGGACCTGCTCAGAGACATGAGCGGCATCTTTGAACGATACGCGAAGGCTAAGGAACTTATACCCGGTGAGGCTTTTTTAACGAATAAACATAAAAAACTTTATCCTGACGTTTCGGACATGACGTTACACCTGCGTGGTCGTAGGCTGACGAGAAAATGTATCAATACCTTCAAGTTGTGCGGGTTTTGCGAACTACCCGCCACGACCATGGGTATAACGTCATGCCCGAAACGTCAGGATAAAATTAAACGTAAGTTTACGCGATTAAGACTTCCTTTCTCTCTCTCTCTCTCTCTCCCTCCCTCTCTCTCCCCCCTCTCTCCCTCTCTCTCTCACACAAACACACACACAACACGCACAAAAACAAACATACTTTACTAAATCATCAGATCTGAGGTAACGTTACCTGTGGGGATCACTGATTCTTTGTTCTTGTTTATGAAATATTAACATATTGCGCGTAGAACCGATGGCCGTTGGGGCGGACATGTTCTCGAGGCCACGTACCGGAAAGCGCAGCGTTGGTAGACCTGGTGAAGGTCGCAAGAGTTCGCTGGATGCGGGTGGCACAGGACCGGTCATTGTGGCAAACTTTGGGGGAGGCCTATGTTCAGCAGTGGATGTCTCTCGGCTGATATGATGAAATATATTGATATTGTTCTACCAGCCCCTTGATGAAATGTATAATTGTTTCAGGTTTCAGGCGCGATTTGACCGGTCGCAATTTAGCGGTGGACCTCGGGGACTCGCTCAAAAGGGTCATCAATGGTACCTCCGATCATCCAGGTAACTTATATAATATATTTTGTCAGCCTCCGTAGCCTAGTTGGTAGTGACCCTGCCTACGAAGCTGGAGGTTCCGGGTTCGAATCCCGGCGAGGGCATTATTTGTGTATTTATTTATCACAAATATTTGTTCCTTGGTCATGGATGTCTATGTATATAAGTAGCTATATGTATCTGTCTATTATATATATCGTCGCCTAGTACCCACATCACAAGCCTTAATTGAGCTAACCGTGGGACTAGGTTGATTTGTGTAAGATGTCCCAAGATATTTATTTATTTTTATTTTATAAATCTAGTCTTACCCCCTTGTTTCTAAAGCTTTGCTAGCTTAACAAGCCGCTAATAATTCTTTGTCCCTTTCGGTCTTAACAATGTGTCCATAAGAGCAAAAGGGACAAACAATTATTTGCGTCTTGTTAAGTTTGCAAACGTTTATGAATTGGGTTATTTGTGTTTTTTTTTTCTGTCGCCATTTTTTTTATTAATTGAATAAAAAAGTTTTATAAATTACAATAATTTTAGCAAGACCCATCATTGGCAATATTTTGAAGAGGTTTGTGTGCCGATGGGGAATTAGGTGGGTCAATCGCCTTTTTCTTGTCACTCGGTTTTTGGTTACGTTCAAAGTTAAAGTCAAACTCAAACTAGTCAAAGTCAAACTATTCCTTATTCAAGTAAGCGTATTAATAATCAATTTCGAATCGTCTGACACAATATATAGAGAAAACAAAATCTCTTTTCGAATCAGAATTATTAAGACTATTGAGCACCAATGAGGCTAGAATATACGACCATCCCTTGTTTCTGTCGAATTAAACAGTGAATACACATCAGTGTATTTCTGAACTATTTAAAGACTAAAATGTTCCATAAACTTAGTTTCAGAGTTTATACTAATAAAAAAACATGTTGTCATTGAAACTCATTGCAATTATACTTGCTGCTTTGTCGCAAATGTATCCACAGCAGGACGTAAACGAAATGTCCTAATTAACAAAGGGTTTAGCAGCCTTACCGAACAAGAGGTGCCTTTCCCCACGGATGAGGTCAATATTTTAGGTGGTGTACTAGCAGAACCTAAGAATACTCCATGCTTAATATCAGCTCTAGATCTTCTTTTGTTTCAGAGTTATTCAAGATAATGTAAAATATACAGGGTGTCGTTGAAAGTGGCATATTTCGAGAACTGTTCAAGTTAGATCAACCAAACAAAATTGTGTTTGATAACAATAAAATAAACTACACAATGCATATTTTTAACCTGCATCTTGTCTTTATTTTTCATAATAAAAAACAGAGTTCTTGTTTTTTTTCCATATTTTTTTTTATTTCACGCGGAGGTACACCTACAAAAAAACATATGCATACATAGCCACTAATGTCCACTGTATACATAAATAAAAATATTTCCGTAAATCATCGTGCGTCATGCCAAAAAAAAATATTTCAGAAGTAGTCGTTACTGGCATACAAATAAAGTACCAGTGCAGTGTGAACATAAGTTAGTGTGTGTATACAATCTCTCGACACTTACCGCACAAAATATCATTGACGTCAATTGACTTATTAGTACATTTGCTATACAGGGTGGTCCAAACCTTGACGTCAAAAAATTTTTTTTAGGTTCTCTACGTCATGGGCTATCAGAATATACCCCATGTATGTTAGCCGATTTTTTGTAGTTTTAGAGTTATGAATTTTTGAAAAAAATTTTTAGAGAAATACTGGAATGAAGAAATTTATTGATAAAAAAAACTATTGGGTTTTTAAATATTTTCTTTTTGTGAAAGTATTACTACAAATAAAGCACTTACTGACAAAAAAATTAGCGTCCTCACTTTGATACAAGTAGGATAAAAAATACCAAATTCAAAATTTTACGTTAAAAACGCATCAAAATAGCATTAATGTAGGTAAATAAAAAAATAAAACATATCCCAAGGATTTTTGGTAATCTAAAGACTGCCCTAGACCTTAAACCTTCCTAAAAGCAAAAAAAAAGTGATACTTAATGATGAGGATTTTTCGGAGTAGTCGGTCAAATAAACTTAAAAAAAATCTTCTAAATTTTTTATTTAAAAATAAAGTAAAATTTCGTCTGTTTTGTTGTTCTCATCAATAAACAAAAACAGAAAATACATGAAAACTCAATTTGTGTACTTATTCAAGTATTTTTTTACTAGTTTAAAATTTTAAGCTTTTTTGAGTTTATTTGACCGACTACTCCGAAAAATCCTCATCATTAAGTATGACTTTTTTTTTGCTTTTACGAAGGCTAAAGGTCTAGGGCGGTCTTAAGAATACTAAAATCCCTTGGGATATGTTTTATTTTTTATTTACGTAAATTAATGCTATTTTGATGCGTTTTTAGCGTAAAATTTTGAATTTGGTAGTTTTTTATCCTACTTGTATCCAACTGAGGACGCTAATTTTCTTGTCAGTAAATGCTTTATTACAAAAAGAAACTAGTTAAAAAACCCAATAGTTTTATTTTTATTAATAAATTCCTTCATTCCAGAATTTGTCAAAAAAAAATTTTCAAAAATTAATAACTTGAAAACTACAAAAAATCGGCTAACATACATGGGGTATATTCTGATAGCGCATAACGTGAGGAATCTAAAAAAAAATTGTTGACGTCAAGGTTTGGACCACCCTGTATAAAAGAGAGATAAACATTTGACACATAGTATTGTTTTCGACATTTGATTTGTTGCATTTTCTGTTGGAAAATGGAAAACATTAAGTGTAAGCCTTGTGAAAAAACGTTAAAAAATATATGTGGAAAAAAAAATGCATACAAAATTGACAAGAGGCTGATTTATATATCAAATGCACTAATAAGTCAATTTACGTCAATGATATTTTGTGCGGTAAGTGTCAAGAGATTGTATACCTACATACTAACTTATGTTCACACTGCACTGGTACTGTATTTGTATGCCAGTAACGACTACTTCTGAAATATTTTTATTTTTTTTGGCATGACGCACGATGATTTACGGAAATATTTTTATTTATGTATACAGTGGACATTAGTGGCTATGTATGCATATTTTTTTTGTAGGTGTACCTCCGCGTGAAATAAAAAAAAATATGGAAAGAAAAAACAAGAACTCTTTTTTTATTATGAAAAATAAGGACAAGATGCAGGTTAAAAATATGCATTTTGTAGTTTATTTTATTGTTATCAAACATAATTTTGTTTGGTTGATCTAACTTGAACAGTTCTCGAAATATGCCACTTTCAACGACACCCTGTATATTTTACATTATCTTGAATAACTCTGAAACAAAAGAAGATCTAGAGCTGATATTAAGCATGGAGTATTCTTAGGTCCTGCTAGTACACCACCTAAAATATTGACCTCATCCGTGGGGAAAGGCACCTCTTGTTCGGTAAGGCTGCTAAACCCTTTAATTAATTGTCGAAGGGTTAAGATTAAGGGATAAGTTCGTCTTTGTGCATGCCTTTTATGTAAAGTCGGGTTCAAAATTGCATGGACAGTTTATGAATGAATTCATTCATAAATCGTCCATGCAATTCTGAACGCCACTGTACGTGAATGTAATAAATTCAATGGGTATTGGCAACATATTTGCCGTCATATAAACAACTAAACCAAATCAATTTAGAAACATCAGGGTTCAAAATTGAATGCTTTAACAGACCTATCAAACGGTCAAAGGGTTTATATTATCTCTTGTGTCTGTACGATTGTTTACTACTAAATACTAAGTGTCTATCAGATTTATTTTCTATTAACTCGATAGAAGAAGGCAGCTCGGCGGACCACCACGACCACGTGCAAGAGATAAAGAGCCGAGCCATGCGGAACGCCGTCTCCGGGGTTCGGTTCCTCGACTCCGCCCACCAGAGGTACGTCAGAATACAGTCATATTGCAGTTGCAATCATTAGAGGTACTCATACATAATCATTTTCATCACACCTGTTCGGTAAGTGCGCCAATGCGCTGCGGCGATGCGCGCCGTAGGTGCGTCATTACGTCATAGTAGGCCGTTAAGGATTTTCATACAACATTACGTCGCACTAGCTCGGCGCGGCGCGCGCAAGCCGCGCCAAGGTTTCTTTTATTAAAATGATAGAATCAAGTCGTCCCTGATTTAGACCATTTTAGAGTCGTTTTGTGAAAATATATTGTTTTATTTACTATTTTGCCTCACAGGTGTGATGAAAAACATTGTGTGTGCCACGGGCGGTACAAGAATTCGGCTGCTCAAAATTAAAAACAAGTAAGAGGGTTTTAGTGAATTTTATAGGAGAGCCAAAAAACGTATTTTAACTTCAAAGGGCATTTTCTCAAAAAGTTCTAGGGATATCAACATATTTTTTTTTACATTTATTCGTAATATTGTTTTATATATTATTTGTTTTTTTTTACCACTGTAACTGAAGTCGTCTAGGATAGGCAGCTGAAAATCGTTTTTAACTTGGTAATAATCACAAAATGTAAAAAAAAGTCTATATTAAAAACAAGTAAGTCCTTGTTCGTAATATTTTCTTCGGTTACTGCGACCATTTCTCATGAAATAAAACTATGAAAACGGATAAACTCGCGTATATTAATTGCCTTTAACTTCATTCCGACGTGTCCAACACTTTACAGGGTTCTATTCGTAAGTCTTTGTTTTCAACATAGACGAGTACACAAGTTTATTTTAATACATAGTTACATATACCTACATCAAGATACCAAATTCAATTTAAATTAATAAATAATATGTTATGCTCTTTTTATTTTACTATTTTATATTGTAAAAGCGGCAAAAGAAATATCTAAGATCATTTTAATTGCTTGGCTGTCATGGTTCACGAGATACAGCCTGATGACATATGAACAGACAGATTAGGCTTAGGAATGGCGTTTCGTTTTTACTTTTCTGGTACGGAACACCAAAGATACGTGGACCGAAATCGTTACGTAGAGTATATTTGGATCATGGCTACATTAAAATGACAGTTAAATTAAACAGTGAAAAGTCTATTCATTAATGCAATCAAAGTAATAGTTCTAGCTATTCGGTTAAGATAAAAAATAAATAAAACACAATACGTAGCAGTTACGTTACATGTGTATGTACCTACTTAGGATTGGGTTTGTTAACTCATGCATGGCAACCAACTTTCTTCCATGCGTTAATTTCGTCCGATCCTTTGTTAGTATTTATTTAACGCCACACATCACTATTCCAATAACATAAGGCAATAAGTATCTAAGTACAATAAATATGTTCTGGGCTTGCAACTTAAATATAGTGTAACTGAGATGTAGAATGACGAGATAATGTAAATGTAAATATTCTTTATTGTGCACCACATACTTAATTAATATACAAATACAGAAAAACATGTATCGATAGGCAACAACTGGCGATCTTATCGCTTACGAGCAATCTCATCCAGACAACCTTATAATGTTGCATAATGATCGTTTTAAAATGTAGGGTATCTTTAAAACATGCAATAGACAAGTAGGTATATATCCACATTAAAAACAAGTGAGTCGCCTATCCAAAGAAGTCGTATTCAAGTAACTGGCTAGTTATCTATTCCTCATTAACGGTCACACAACAATAAAAACAAGTAATACCAAGTATAACTCGCATAACCAAGTTAAAAACAAGTAAGAAGGAATCCATTTACTTGATTTTCACTTAGTTTTAGTCCAGATGCTTTATTTTAATGTTGATTATTTGATCGAATTGAGATACTTGAAATATATTTTTTTAAATAACTGAAAAACTATGAAGAAAAAAAAAATTAAAATGCAGAAATATGTATTTTAAGACCAGGAATCGTATGGGCTAATAAACAGAAAATGGCCAAAAATGGACTTACTTGTTTTTCATTTTGAGCAGCCGAATTATGAACTCGTGTGAAGTAAAGCCCGCGTCTTCGGCTTGGGCTTTACTTTCACACTCGTTCACAAATTCTTACTTACCGCCCTTGATACACAATGTACTATAATGTTTATCTGTTTGGCCTGTAGGTTGACTGGTAGAGAATGCCTTATGGCATTAAGTCCGCCTGTTGTATCTGTATTTTTTACTGTGCAATAAAGTTTAAATAAATAAATAATCATATTGCAGAAAAAATTACCATTAGACGTACGTATACAGTCATATTGCAGAAATTGCAACCATAAGAGGTGCTTACACAGTCATATTGCAGCAAGCTTGAGCATTAGAGTTGGGTATATGGTCATATTGTTGAAGGTGCATTAGAGGTTCTTATACAGTCATATTGCAGAAGGCTTGAGCATTAGAGGTACATATATCGACACTGGAAATTTCAAATGTCGTAAGGGACAAAGGTCCACTTTTCAGGAGAGCCAAAAAACAAAAATCAAAATTTAAAAAAATCGTAACATGTTACATATTTATCAGAATTAGATGGTTCTTATATACATAACTACGAAAAAGCTTTATCTTCATTAGACAATTAGGTATATATTTGTAAACTCAATAGTTTCGGAGATAGTGTCCCTTACGCAAGAAATTTACTAGACCCATGTCCCTTACGCCCCAAAAAATTTCTAGTATTTTTATGGAAATCTGTTACGACAAAAACGAAAACACTACCTCTTTGTCGTAACTGACAAATAACATGCTATATTACAACTATTTTCTGTTGTAAAGTCATTCTAGTTTCCAGATTAATAGAAGTAAGTAGCGTAAAAATGCAAGAAAATATAAAGTTTTGTACTTACAATTGTATTATTTTCATAGACGGAGATCAATTTCACGTGTAATTTATTATATTTTAGATAACCCGTTACAATTTATAGGAAATAAAACCAAACATGTTAGGAATGTATATATTTTTGTCAGATTAGTGTTGTGAAAAGAAGAAAACATATATCTAAAAATTGCTTTGAGAGCAACCTGAGCCCGAAACAAAAACATATATTAAGAAAGAAATTCTGGATAAGTAATCTAACTGCCTCCGCGAAGATCTATGACCCTTTTTGATGATACTCGTGCTATTCAGACGTGCGGTCAAAGGAACTATCGAATCCTTAGGGAACGAACCACTGACTGAAAACCTACATTTGTAGCCCAAAAAATGGTTAAGGAGCGCTGAGTTATTGCAAGCCATTCAAATCGACTGGAAATTATGAAGTGTTTCCTACATTATCAAAACGAAATCAAGGCGTCCTCCTTCCGCACCTGGCAAAATATTTCGGACAAGCATTGCATTGGGGTTTATACTGAGAAAATGGACTAGTGTCATGGTACGCTTTATACCAAAAAGCAGGAAAAACGAGTATAGATAATACTCGTTCTAAGTCCTTCTAACCTATTTGTCTAACATCTCTATTTCTTTGACTACTTGGTGGCAAGATTGCTAAGTCTAAATCAACATGTTTACCAAAAACTACCCCACTTGACCTGGTCACAAGGTCCATAAAAGTAAGTTAGTTAGTAAGTAATTCTTTACTCTGCACCAGTAAGAAAATAACAGAAAGAAACAAAATAAAAATAAGCTAAGCACACGATACAGGCTACCAAAGCGGCGGTAAAGTCTAGAGAATAAGATAATAAACTTACAGAAACCATCCTGAATGAAATTAAATCAAAGGGATGAAGCCACGACTATATGGGGCAGAAGAGTGCTCTCTAACAGAATAGCTACCCTCAATATAACTGAGTATGAATTTCACACAACGACAGGGTGTTCTCAGTGTTTGAACAGCCTGCAAAAACCAACTTGAAAGACTGGGCTTTCGGAAATAAAACAAGGACATCGAATGTGGCTTCACCAGACAGACGAAATACCCTCAAGATACAAATGGACCAACGACCAGAATGATTGTCGAAAATGGCACCACAGGTACAAGTAGGTGAGAGGCCTAAGGTCAGAGTTTGCGTCAGCATGAGCAAAATGACCTTCATTTTCTAGACAGAAGTCAATATTATGATGATTTCCGCGCATAAATATTGCGCATTATATGTGTGGAAATCAATTTGGCCAGAAACCTAAAAACCAATATTATCTATTATCTACAACAACTCAAACAGTCAAGCTGCGATGCTCTCACTAGAATCCCTTAAGGACAACTCTAGTCCAGTGCTGCAAGAATAAATTAAACGCCCTTGACTTTAATGAAGTTACACTTAGATGGGTATTAGGATATTCCAATATTGTTGGAAACGAAACAGCAGATGAGTTTACCGGAAAGAACGGCAACACACGCATTGTCAGCCTAGAGCCTTTTTATGAAATCACCAAACCGGAGCCATATTCTCTGCTGAACAAACTAGATATGATAAGATAAGATAAGAGCAATCGCGTAGTTGAAGTCCATCAAAGTAACTCTCACTCGTAAGCTCTTATCCAAGGTTTCAATAACAGAAAACAATAAAGAACTACTTGAGCTCAAAAGTAACAAAGCCTGTGAAGAATCGAGAATCCTAACTATAAACATATGTATAACAATCATGGGTAAGAAACAAGATGCAATATGTCTGCCAAAAATCTGAGCAAACTACTGTGCAACGTTGCAACATATTGATTTAAACTATCAAATAATTTACTATGGACCTCCTCCTCCTCTGTTTCTGCAGACCACAAATGCATAAAAGAAGTATTCACCTAGGCAGACCTTATGATGTACACAAAATTCCAGCCTTCAGAATCTGGAATGTTCTGGCCTCGACAAGAATCAGTAATGACTTATAAAAAGGGCTGCGACAAAATATCATAACTGCTCGGCGCGGCGGATATTAGACCAAAACAACAATAATAAAGATGATAATATGGCAGATGTCCGGACCTTACTACTATAGCCCTATCTCTGACCCATGCAATGATCATAGCTCATTACACTTTTCAATAGCCTGCTGAGACTGGTTCACGGTTCACGTGTACTACAGAGTAAATTTCTCGAATTGGCAAAAGACAGCTAATTATAAATAAGCCCATGATTCCCAGGGAGATAATAATAAGATTGGGGCAGCTTGTGGCGAGCTGTTCGGCAATAGCGACATCGTCTCAGACATGTTTTCGTCGGTCGGAGTAGGACTGAAGTGTAGGACTCGGCTTGCCTTGATTGGCCGTTGGCCGTCCAGAGAGGAATCGTTAGAGCGATGTATATGCTCCAGGGGTGGAAGTGGAAATGTGCGTGAGTCGCTGGTCGATGCAGTATCTATGTGGTAGTAAAAATACTGCTCTGCCCTCACCCCTCTTACTGAGACGCCCCGGGTCAAGTCGCGCCGGCACTGTTGCAAGTGCTATAAGAAACTAAACAAAATGTTATAACGTACACAAAAAAAACTTTCAAAATCTTTAATATCATCTTTTTTGAGGCGTAACTCTCATTCATGTACCGTATTTAATGTAGTAACGTATACTTTATAAAATTAAAAGGTGAGTTACGACATCAAACTTTAAAATTATTTTGATTTATATGTACATACGACTCAGTTTATTAAGAGAATAGAGCCATACTATCTTCGAAATTGTGTTGTAACGCACAAAAGCCTAAAATATTTGTCCCTTACGCCATTGTGAATTCAAAGTTTCGTATTTATTTCATCAGATAGAATGTCGTAAAGGCACCTTCTTTTGCTGTAGTAACTAACCACATAGGGATTTATGAATAAGAAGGATATACTACGTTGAAAATGGACACGTTATCCCTACAAATTAAAAATTTGACCCGTACAACATTTTTTTAAAAGCAATATAAAGTTACGACAAAATAAATTCACTTCATAACTTCTTTATTTGAAGCGATATCAAAAAGTTAATTATACAGATCGATAGAGAATTTTTTTCTGAGTTCTATGCAATTCAAAGTGTACTTACGACAAAATGTCCCTTACGACATTTGAAATTTCCAGTGTCGATATAGTCATATTGCAGAAAGTTTGAGCTCTACAATTATGTATACAGTCAAATTGCAGAAGGTATGAGCATTAGAGTTACGTATACTGTCATATTGCAGACGGTTTGAGCATTTGGGGTGTGTGAGATGTCCCAAAATACTTATTTATAAAAATAATGAAACCTTTTCTCGGGCCATTTAGAAGCCTGGGTAAAAACTGGATTTAAAATTAATAATCTAGACATTAAAGAGTCCCTAAATGACCTAACGTGTTATTACAGAAACTCTATAAAAGCAATTTTTCACAGAAAATCACCTAAAGGAGGCAAAAAGCGAGAAACGGTCAAAGGCAAAAGCCCCCGAAGAACTAAACCAAAACTATGTTCGTCCTCAGAAGATGACGAAGAAGACAGAGAGATAGAAATGCTCGCCAAAGATGTCATGAGCCAACCCAGCTTTAAAGATTTTATCAAATCCACTGTCCAAGAAACGCATTTAGATATTGATTCTCTTCCGCGCCTTGTAACTACAGAAAGTGATGGAAAAATCTACGAAATTGAAATTATCGATGAAATGAAAAAACCTTCCTTACCTTTAATAAATGATAATGACGGGAAAATTGAAATTGAAGTTATTGATGAAAAACACGATAGCGAAAATAGTAAATTAGTTGAAATTGATGGAGATAATGATCTTTCTACAGTTAGTGAAGGAAACGTCGATGAGATTCAAACAAAGAAACAAAGAGAAAATATAGAAAACAAACCAAAGAAGAGAGGTAGACCGAAAAAAAGTGAGAAAAGTCCAATGAAAAATCGGAAAAGTCCAAAGTCAAGTGGAAAAAGTCCAAGGCCTAATGAAAAAAGTCCAAAAACAAGTGGGAAACGTTTGAAGAAGGACCATAATGTTGAAGAAATATTCACACGACCATTGAGAGTATCGCCTAGACTTAAGCAAATACCGAAAAGAGATCAAAAGAAGCCAATATTAAAATCCAAGTTTAAGAAAATGGGCATGTTAGAGGTTGCTAATTTTGAAGAGAAAAAATAGACAAGCTTTTGAAATGCAATTTCTAAATGGGTTATAACGGACATAGTATCACAAAGCAGAACTACGAAAGTAGTATGATGTTCTGGTGTTTAACTGTGATTTTGCACGTAACAGGGTAGAAAGATGTTGTTTTTCGTTTGGAAACTAGTGAGATTAGAAGTAATGGAGAACACAAAATAGATATGATTACTATTATGTGATAATATACCAGATATTGGCAATTTCAGTTTTTAAAGGTTAAGCTCGCTTCTTAAATCACAATGTTATGTTTCTAGCAATAAGCTATAAATAAAAGACTGAATGCATTTCTCGTGTTTCTTTTATAGTTTCGTCATATCTGTGTGTCACACAGACGAAAATGAAATTTGCGTTATCTGTCTTTGTTATTTACTCAACCAAATTAATTGATTTTTTTACATACTAGTAGTGCGAGAAGTGGCAATTTTTTTGTCAGATTGAAACTTCGGAGGGCCATCTGTACTGAAGATACATGATACACGTGCGAAAAGGAGATTTGTAATTCGTGTCGATTTAAAACACTCCCTTTGGTCGTGGTTCTTTTTTCCGCACTTACAAGAGTTACAAGTGATGTACTATTATTTCTATTTTACCACATGAAATACATCAAAATGTATTTGTTACTTTTAAC
Source organism: Thaumatotibia leucotreta (assembly GCA_025490895.1). Lineage (NCBI taxonomy): Eukaryota > Metazoa > Arthropoda > Insecta > Lepidoptera > Tortricidae > Thaumatotibia > Thaumatotibia leucotreta. The sequence continues at coordinate 60,224 of JALPQI010005758.1, read as the reverse complement.
CGACTCGTACGACATATCAATGAAAATATGCTGTTTTATGTGACGAAGGTAGACAACTGAGCTCTCAGTCAACCTGATGGAAAGCAGGAACTGAGGCCCATGGACATAGCGGTCAGAAAATCGCCTATGCGCTGCTTACCCTGAGGACTTAGATGGATTGGGGTGAATCTCTGAGCGTTTCAACCACCCAATTTTGGTGGCATCATTTTTGCCGAAGTTTCTAAACGTCTCAATATTATACTTAGTCATTTGTATAAGGTACCGTGCCTCCTTCAAATGTCAAAGTAGCACATTGTAACGAATAGAAACTTCGACAAAAATGATGCCACCAAAATTAGGCGGTTGAAATGCTCAGATATTCACCCAATGCCTCTATCTATGCCAGTAATTACACCGGCTATCTTACCCCTAAACCGAAACAGCAGTGCAAATAATGCTTAGCGGCAGGTTAACGGGTAAGACGGTGGTAGCTATCCGGGCGGACCCTGCACGAGGTCCTACCACCACCAGCGTCGTTTTTGTTTATCTCACATCTTTCGCATAATATCGTCGCTATATTTACTCCACCAATAAATGTACACCAATAAATTCATAAAAATGACACTTTTCTTTTACTTTACATACGGGTGTTTTTTCCTTTAAGTGCGTATTGAAGATACGACGTTGAGAATACCGTCGAAATACATTATACAATTAAGTAAGATTTTTACTCTATTCCGATTAATGCGGGCTTCTGTTTAATTGTAATTAATGTAATTTCATAATTATTATCGCACTTGATTAGTGATTAAAATAATCATGCCAATTATTATTTTGTTGACTTAACAATGTAAGTTATCGCTGAGTAATAAAATCGAAAAAAGTCGATTGAGGAAAACTGTTACTACATTAAATATCAAATCGTGTTAATATTTTGTTTTGATTCAGTTTATTAAACACGTGGCAATAACAAACTCGCTTTTTCAGTGAATAAATCAAATAAAATTATTGTATTTATAATGTTTCACAGCAAAATTAACAAGAAGCGGCAAGCTCAAATGATATCATTGATGCAAGTAAGTGAATTTTGTGTCTAGTAGATAAATACGTGATTAAGATGAATGGATTCTTTAGCAATTGGTAGTTATAGATTTAATTGTATGCCTAAAGTATTTTTAACTCTTATGTCGCATGTTTTCGTTCTTGGGTAGTATGGTGTCAAAATATGTATAAGTAGGTCTTATCTCATCGACATTAAGACATACTCTTGGTATAAAATGCACAAGATCCGCCATTACCAAATGCTGGGATAGCCTTGTTCTTCCAATTTGTTTGTATCTTTCAGGGCTTAAATGACTGCCCAAAAGAAGAAAAACAGAAAAAAATACACTCGATACAAATTCTCACCGCCCAAGAGTTATTTGACAACAAGAAATACTCCCGGGCCATGGATATATTCAGTAGATTAAATATAAAACTTGATGACGTCATCAAATTGATCCCAGAACTTGACAACAAACCTGGAAAAACTGGCAAAATAAAAGGAGAAGACTTAGAGAATGCCGTCAGATCGTTAGTGGAGTATTTGAGGTCGAGAAGTGTGAGCGAAGCGAGTGGTTATCAAGATGCGGAAGAGATGAAACTGATTGATATAACGTTGCTGAAGTGTTATTTGCAGGTTCGTATACTCTGAAACAGACGTTGTTAAGCGTGCTGCCTGTTCAAAACGATCTACAACCCTCCCTACCTTAACCTTTTCAACGCCTTAACTCTCGCAATTGTGACATACACTCCAGTATCTCTACAAATGAATAACGAAAATATACTTTAGTTACTTTGACAGCATACTCGATGACCACTTTAGTGGCTGCTGGCGTGGTAGGTAGGTCAACACGGCCACTTTAGTGGTTCTTGGTGCTGAAAAGGTTAACAATTATTACCTACTTGCTTTTTATAGCCCAGTCTTTAACTCACACAACACAACCCTCTTCACCATAGCCCATATTTTCGGTCCAATTTCTCTATCGCTGAGAATTTCGTTTTATTTTGTCCATTTTCATAATTTTGAGTTTATGAGTAAAATTTGGGTTTAATTAAAGTCAAATTTTTATTGCATTATTGAAAGGAAAAAAATGGATTAAAATCCAAAACGATTTTTTTAAAGACCTTTCAATGATACCTCCACATCCACACTATAGAATAATAAAAGCAGCAAAAAAAATATCCCCACTTTACTACTACGTGAGATAACCAAAATTTTTTTTTTCGAATACCTCCCGTAGAAAGTGGTAGAATGAAATACTATTTATTCTACCACTTGTCGACGTGATTACTGAGCTATGTTGCGGAGAGACAGATGGACATAGCAAAACTATAAGGATTCCTCGTTTACTACGGAACCTTAAAAAGACAGCTTTATCAGGTGCATATATTCTTATTCAGGGATTCTGAAACAGGTCCTTACTCTTCTCTTCCTCCAGTTAAACGACAACAAGGCACTATCAGAACTACTACACCGCAGTACCTTCAGTCTAGAAGAAGCCGAGAGGATCCTGACGATCCACGAGAGGTACAAAGAGTTGGTGACCTTGTACCAGACGAGAGGCCAACATCGGAAAGCTCTGCAGATGTTGAAGGATCAAGCAAAAGACTTTGTCAAGGGGTACAGGATGACGATACATTATTTGAAGCAGCTTGGTATGTTTTAATTTCAACCATCGTTAAATATTTCGTTCAAGTACAGGATGACATCAAATATGTGATAAAAGATAGTTAAACATGATTCAATTAACTTTTACCGTAGCGTCAATTGAATAGGTATTAATATTTTTTTTTCATGCATCTTGACATATCTCTTAACATTTCTATGAAACAGCAATTATTGTCGAGTTTTCAAAATTGTCTCCACAGGAAATATCGTCTAAAATCGTTAATAGACTATTAAGCTTAATTTTTAACTAGTTAAAATCACCTGAACTTTAAATCAACACGATAGGGTAAGTTCTCCAGTGAATGAACAAATCCAGTGAACGAACAAAATATAAGTTTTTTTCGTAAAATAAGTTTTCTGTACATTTCTACTTCGCGTTATATTTTTTTTTCGGGTAGGAATATTATTTGACAAGTTCTGGTAGCACTTACATCACCTCATATGCATCAGTGTCCAAGTGGCGATGATCTAAAGTGGGCACGTTGCGCAGGTTCGTTTTTTATATGGAGGTGTTATAAGGATTGAGGGAAGCTTACGTTGTGTTTAATGTGTTATTGTGTACGTTTCGTGCATCTCCTAGGTACAGTGCGTGTTTTTTTGAAACCGGAAGGTTATGATTATGCTATTAAAGTATAGTTTAATGTGATTTCGTTTCAAATAGTGGCTTTTAATCCAGTGTTCTATAACTATAACTCAAAATGGCTTAAACCTAGTGACCGAACGGGGGAGTTCATTCACTGGAATTGCGTGATTTATTGTTTGCTCCATATCTTACGTTTTAGTGGTTGTTATAAGATTTGGTTTTCTTTGGATTTAATAGAAATATGCTGTCTGGCAAAGGGCCAGTGTTCGAACAATACTTGATATATTCAATTTTTAATGAACTACCGCAAACACAGTTAGTTCATTAATTGGATTGCGAAAACCAGTGAATGAACTTAATCATTTATTTAGTATTTTGTCTGGTTTTAAGACATGAAAAGGTTAAAAAAATCGTATAAATAATAAATAATTCCAATATGACCAAGAATCTCTCGACAAACCTCTAAAAGCTGTTGCAACTAGTGAACTATCAAGTGCCAGTTTTAATATCTTAAAATCAACGCTATTTAAATCACCGAAATTGTCCAAATTCATGCCACTGAAGAAACAAACATAGACAGATCTTTGGTTAATCAAAAGTATTCAAGTAGCACTTTATATGCAGAATGAGCCCATTTTACTTTTTAACGAAAGCGACATAATTATAAGGTCACTCTTCAATGGTAACTGAAGAGTTAATTAAACCTTCCCAATACGCCGACAGCCGCGCATCGAGCATCGAGCACCAGCCTCTCTCTCTCTCCATCTGTCTTCCTTTTCAGATCTCTCTCAGATCGCACTTTGCCTTGCCTTAACTTGCCTTTACCGCATCATCATCACCAAAATCGTTTTTCTCTCTCGCCATGCCCATGGCAAATCTTCCTTCAACAGCCTCTCAACACCGTCCCCAAATGACGGTGCAACGACCGTCCCACCCTTGTGGGATGCGACCCGGCCACAGCTGCAGTAGCGGAAACGCGGGAGCAGCCACACATACTCCAGGAGGAGTATCGTTTGTATATTCAGTCAGTGAACCTTCCCAGAATACGCAGAAATGTGGAACTGTAAATGATGTCGTTTAGTTATGTTTATAGTTATTATGTCTCATTAAAGTTCAAATTAAATTATCGAATATTACTAGCACTACCAATTAAAAATAGAGTACTTTTTTCATTTTAATACATTATTTTTAAGGTAGTTCATTCATTGGTTTCATTTGTTCATTTACTAGAATTTTGTGTTCATTCACTGGTGATTTTCCATTTTTTCCCCTACAGTTAGCTATAATTTAAAACTGTGCAGCACTAATGCAAAATAAAATTGATTTTAGAAAACTACAATAGTGGTTTACTCTATAAGAACATTCATATTTAAACTTCATTATTGCTCCCAGCCACAAAAAATAAATTAAGTTGAAAATTTCCTTAAGTGTTCATTCACTGGAGCACTTACCCTATACTCAAAAATATGAAAAGATAGCAACACGCACTAATTAAAACAAATCATGTTCAAGATGCCGAACATTTAAGTCTTATCTTCGAATTCTCCGACTGCATTTTACAAGACGAACCAGAGGAGGGCCTAGAAATATTCACCGAAGAACGAAAAGAAAACCTACCCAGGCAGAAAGTTCTAGATTTCTTCTCACTCAAACATACAACCCTCATAATTCCTTATTTAGAACATATCATTCATGTATGGAAGGACAAGACTTCTACATTCCATGACCAATTAATTGATAAGTACAGGGAGGAAATAATTGAAACCAAGCATAGCGAGGACTTTGTACATAAGAGGGTGAAACTGCTGAATTTTTTGGAGACGTCTTCCTATTATATTGCAGAGAATGTAATAAGAAAGTTCCCTATGGATAGCATGTTTGAAGAAAGGGCGCTGTTATTGGGACGAATGGGGAGACATGAACAGGCGCTCGCTATATATGTGCAAGTTTTAGGTAAGTATGTTAATTAGGGGTTTTTATGTGTCTAAGTATGTATGTCTTTTAGATGCTGGGATAAAATAGTTTTCGTTGCCAAAATTTATCAATCTCGTGAACCCTCTATTAGTGTTGGTGCCCTTGTTATCTTCAGCTTGCAAGAACCATTTTTAATAAAATTTACTCTTCTACAATGAGCTTTATTGCGTTATTTTTGGAGACACCTGCTAGCAACGACTACAATCTTGGCGCACGTAGGTAATGAATGAGTTACGTCCAACTAATATAGCAGAAGGACAAAGAAAACATCCAAGAAAATTATATAAAGTTAATACGGGCGCCCAGGTGGTTTTGAAGATTTTAACAAATTCCTCCTTAGTTTTTCGTGTACCTAAGTGGATCGTCTCAATCTTGGGAAAGATCGGGGGTCGCTTCTGGGTAATTGACCCTTGATCTTTGTTATATCGTCAACCCATTGAGCTGGCAGACCTATGTACCAGAAATAAATGTTGTACCAGAAAGAGAGAAAGAGAGGTAGAACTTCTCGTTAAATCAAAATCCGAGCTGATAGAGGGATGTAGCAGGAATAGATGATCAAAATTTACGTTATTGTTGTTCGTGGTAGGATTTTGGTTTGGTTTTTGGTTTTGGTTTGGTTAAAATCAAAATCGTGTTATCAGATGACGTTAACCGAGCCATACATTACTGTGAGAAGAACTATGACCGGTTTGACGAGGAGACACGTGACATATTCATCACACTCCTACAACTGTTGATGAATCCTCATAGCCTGGGCCCGATGACTAGTGCGTGTAAACCGAAGACCTTCGAACCGGATTTGGAGACGGCTATTGGTGTACTGGAAAAGCATGCTGACAAAATATCGCCCATTAAGGTTAGTTCGTAGTTGTATATTTAATTTTTAAAGAAGTTACGAACAATGTAAACAAACAGTTCAAAGAAATATCCATAATTTTACACTATTTTCTTGTTTTCATGGGTTTGTGTAATGTATAGGTAAGAGTTGATTAAATAGTACATGGATTTAGCAGTATTCAATCACGTAGATCGTAAATTAGACATATTTTGAATACAAGATTTGATTAAATTGTCACAACAGAACTCCTATAAAATATGAACTATGTATATGTTCCAAATATGCTCTTAAAAGGTACACATACTAATGAATATGTCTACATTATTTATTAATTATGACAGCATGGCCATTGTGACTAGTAATATTGTGATTATTACATTATTATTATTTACATGTAACCAATATAGAAATGATTTACATAATAACTCACTCCTATTGTTTTGTCTCAGAACCAACATCACACTCGGTACATACTTACATTAGTAATTTGTAAACTGCTTCCTAATATAAATAGTTTTATTTCCAGGCTTTGGCTGTGCTACCAGATACAATACCACTCACTAGATTAAAATACTTTCTACAAAGTGCATTGGAAAGTCAACTGACGTTTAAAAGGAACATTCAAATGATAAAGGGATTGTTATACGAGGAACATTTACAGGTAAGAATATTGTCTAACACTGGGCTTCTTCACAATCTGTGACTTCTTACGTAAGTTGTAGGAACGGAGCTATACTAAGGAATGAGATAGTGCCTGTAGCGATGTTTACGAATGTGTCTTTATGTCAGATTAGATTACTATCTGGCGATAGATGAAAAAGTCGGAGCAAAACCAAAAGATATTGTAATTTTTTTTAATCAGCATGTCAAAATTAAATCGCTTCAATCCATTAAAATGTGACATTTTGCCAGGTACAAAACTGGAAACACTTCTACGAATCAAAGATCGTCATAATCAACGAGCACAATGTGTGTCGCGTCTGTAGAAAACGGTTCGGGAGCCGGAGTGCCTTCATGCGGTACCCGAATGGCACCGTGGTGCATTACTCGTGTGGACTGTACAAGTGACGTCATTGTCAAATCAATCCGTTTGTGAACTGGGTGGGTACCTAGTACTTACGGTACTGCAGCCCTATCGCGATTTCGATTTTTGCGGTAGTACATAGGTCTGGTCCCACTAGGGCTCGTTCAAAAATCATGTGATCGTATTCGGTTGATTTCTCTTCCCCCCAATCGATCACATGATTTTTGAACGAAACCCAACGGCGATGAATGAGCAGCAAGTAGCGAACAGCCTGGGATCAACTCTTAGTTACCTAAATATATCTGTCACTTATACTGACACGTGATCTACATATACGTTTTGTTTTTTTTTTGGCGAGAAAGTAGTTGATAGCTTATCGCTTACTCGACTTTGATGGGACCAGAGTAGCTACACGCGCGACTAAATAAACCAAAAAAGAATTGTGGCTTTGGTAATCTTGTAGAATTTGATGACAATTTTTTATTTAAGTAATTATGAAAACACAAATCAAATTATTTATTAACTAATATTTTGATTTGTACTTTTATTTTTTCTCCAGTAGTCACACTACTTAATACTATATAAATTTTAAATATTGGATGTCATATACCAAAGAAAAAACGACCAAGATCACCATCGTCCGAAGTGGGAATCGAACCCACGTGCTCAGCTTTCGCGGCTGATGCCTGTACCGCTCGGCCTCTCGGTCTTAGGTCTTGAGTTTTCTTGAGGGTTCGATTCCAACCTCGGACGTTGGTGATCTTGGTCGTTTTCTTAATATTTATTTGTGAGCTGCTTGCCGTGAACAATTTTCAAATTACTTTTTCACTTTATTTTATTGTGGACAAAACTAAATGAATGTAATGAAACCATTAATTAAATTAAATACATTTTATTTTTAATATCACCACTCTAAGATTGTGCTAGAGTAAAAAAAAACTAAATTTACATTTTTCCTCTCACAGGTGTGATGAAAAACATTGCATGTGCTACGGGCGGTGGTATAACCGCCATCAGATATATCGTTGCGTCCGGAGTGCTCAAAAATATCTGAACACGCCTCTATTGTTATGGCAATTAAGGAGTGTTCGGATTAATTAAGGAGTGTTCAGATTAATTAAGGAGTGTTCAGATTAATTAAGGAGTGTTCTAATTAATTAAGGAGTGTTCAGATTTTTCGAACGCTCTGGACGCTGCGATATATCTGATTGCGACTGAACAAGAATTATGAACACACAAATTCAAGTTTATAATTTTTTATGTACCAGCCTTAATACACAATGTACTATTGCTCTGTTGACCATTTTTTTAAATAAAATACCTGGCGTTTAAAATGTAAGGGCAAGTTCAACTGCAACTTAATTCCTAGGAGTCATCGTGACGTGGACCCCATTCCTGGACCTCAGGATGAGGTCTCCACAGGGCTCCGGAGCGCCGCCGGCGGGGGCCAGCGCGAACCGCCTCACTATGGCTGATAGGGTCACTTTCATTTCCAGCATCGCGAATTTTTGACCTGGAAATTATAGTAGTTTGATTTGAGGGCTTTGCCACGCTGTTGGTTTCTAAATGATACCTGTACTTTTTATCAGATCATTTCTCCGAACGTTTTAACCGCCGTGACTTCGGTGGCAACATTATTACCCGATTTCCGTGGGGATCTCATATTTTTTATGGATATCTTGGTAGTTGTCAACTACGTCTACCAATATATCCAAAAGTGATTGCATCTCTCACGGGATTCGTGTGATAAGGCTGCCACCGAAGTCACGGCGGTTGAAACGTTCGGAGAAATGCCCATCAGATGTTTTGCGCGTTTTTCGTGGGTGACTTGACTTTTTTGGATATGTTGGTAGTTGTTAACTACGTTTACCAATATATCCAGTGCCTAAAGGCGTGTTCCAGGGACCGGAACCGGTATTTTATAAAAACCTCGAAATAGTCCAGTATTTTAAAATACGTTAACACATTTGCTGCGACAATTAGCTAACTGCGCAATCAACCATACTTCTACCTGGGTCGCGTTTTATAAAGTTACATTTTACAATTTCGCTGTTTGCCTCTCTCGCACGCACATATTGGCTAGAAAGAGAGGCAAACAGCAAAATTGTAACTTTATAAAACGTGACCCTGGTTGCACGGACCTGGTACCGCAGCAAACGTGTTAAACTCTTTATGTACTACTCAATATTTTATGTAATTTACAACATCCTATTTTTAAATTACCTACTCCATTAACTTTTCTTTAACGTTCTTTTGTATGGAGAAAATACCGGTTTCTGGTCCCTGGCGTGTTCAGATATTTCTGAAGGTTCCAGGTGGCTTAAGATGGTCCCGTTTGTTGTTAGAACCTGACGGCAACAACGACAAACGATTAAACACGGTACCATCATAAGCCTACTGAAGCTACGATGTATTTGTTTACGACTGTAGTATAAGATTCCTAGTCTCACCAATACAGTTCCTCGGACCAGCGCTGAACGCAATCCAGCTGAACGCATTTGCGTTCGCGGTCTCGAACCGCTCCGGCCTGAACTCCAGCGGGTCTTCGAACACGTCCGGGTTCCGGTGCATGCGGTATATGTTGATCAGGATTGTAGTGTTCTTCGGGAACTTGATGCCGCCCATTTCTAGAAGGAAACGCTATACTCTTGGGTCGTCTCGTTCGTTTTTCGTCACGTTCCTAAATTTGTCCGATTCTGCTTTCGTCACCCATTCTTTATTCGTCACGGTAGTCGATGGTCTTTCTCATCTTCAGTCAAATTTGTTGTTCATCTTTAGCTTAATCCGTCTCGTTTTTAACTCGTCATAATTTTTTTTCGGCACGTTCGTTGTTAAATCTATGTTTTTCGTATATTTTCATAGTCTTAAGTCGGTACCAACTTGGAATATGACCAAATACGAAATGACAAAAAACGATTGAGTCGAAATAAGAAAAAGGTCAACAACTTATTATGGTCAAAGACGACAATGACTGCACTAACTTGACGAATGAAGAATGGGTGACGAAAGCAGAATCAGACAAATTTAGGAACGCGACGTAAAACGAATGAGACGACCCAAGAGTATACCAAGGAAACAATGCTACTGAGAGGAAATATACGAAGAATTTAGCTAAATTGGATGGAAGGGGCATGGGAGGATATCCTCAGTGTGCTTACTATAACCTGGCGGCGTGGCTTTAACTGCACTGGGTTCGTAAATATTTTCTGTCGCTCTCAATCGGTCCAATACGTGAGCAAGAGTGGAATTAATAGTAAATGAAATACCGATAGATAGCTGCAGTAAAACCCACGCTGGCGCCGCGAGCTCATGGTAAAGATGCAGAGGGTCCACTGAGAACCACGAACGAAAAGTTGCCTCTTTCTCGCACATCTAAATTCGAACGTACTTGTGACAAGAAGGCAACACGTCAACCGTCGATCTCGGTAGGTTTTCAAGCCTCACACTCGTCAAATATTGCCCTAACTGGAATATGCCCGGCGAATGAAAATAGCTCCCATATCTACTTGGCGCTGTTCCGTGGAGCAAGAGATGGGTGTTTTGGGGATGCGATGGGATAATAACCAGTTAATCACATCTGCACAGGACAGAAGTTAATGGGAAGAAAATATTGGAGCTATATATTCTACCAGTGCATAAAAAGAATAGACTGAAAAGAGGTAGGCAGAATCCAATAAGATTAAATGTAAATGAGAAATCTAGACGAAAGGTAGATAGAATAATATCCAAGGTTTTGATTTGACATGCTTATTTACACTAATCTCAACTTGCGAAAACCATCACTTCTACACTTTCTTACCAATTTACATTGTAGAACAAATTTACATTGTAACGTAACTATAATTATGGTGGGCATTACGAGGATAAATGACTTCGGCTAATGAAATTCTCTGCCAATAAGTGGTTAAATTTGTGCGTTTATCTATTTTATATTATATAGGTATTTCGTTGCTTAGTACTAACAACACAAGTTTTATAGCCCACCTAACGAAGACCAAAAGTTGCCTATCGGGGGAAATAACTCGTGTATAAGCGAATTTTGGCACAGTTGTAGGGAATGGTGTTTTAAACCACATACTAAAAGTACTGGTGGTTAGGGGTGGAGCTAACGGGGGGAGGGGGGTGTAAAGGTCCTTATTTTTAATTTTTCGTAAATAACTCGTAAACCGTGGCTTATAGCAAAAAACGGTCTAGTACATAAGTAATCTACATAAAATTCTCTACAAAAAAAGTATACACATGTTTCCTCTAGGATCAATATGTCATGAGATAAGAAAGCAAGAAGATGGACACAATAGAAATAAACACATTTGTTTAAGTAGGTATGGCACATACAGAATGCTCGCGAGCATTCCAAAAGATTCTAATGCTCAATTCCTGACCATATTTAGAGTCTTTAATGTTATATAAAATTTCCTGGATTCGGCTTGGTTTCAGAGATAATCAACCTTTTTTTCGAAATTGGTTTTTTGACTTTTAGTATGTGGTTTAAAACACCATTCCCTACAACTATGCCAAAATTCGCTTATACACGAGTTTTTTCCTCTGAATTTCCTTCGTTTGGTGTACTATTATCCGTGGGTGGTAGATTTGTGTAAAATTGGCCCGTGAATATTTTATTTGATTTTGTACTAATAACTGTTTCTTTATTTCCCAACGAAGTAAGAGGGACATAATATGTTCCTATTATAAAAAATAATGAAAAAATGCTGCAGGCTTACCAACATCCTTAGTTATCAGTCTCTGGATAAGCGGTACAGAAGGGTACAGTCGGAGGCATTCCTTGATGACGCAATCCAGATATTTCATCTGCTGTAGCTCGCTGTTGAGTGGAAATTTATATTAACTAGGTATAGCTGAACGCCTAGCCAAGATGTTATTCTGCAATCGTATACGATAAGCGATAAGTCACGTGACCATAATAATGTGTGGAAATGGTCACGTGACTTTTCGTTAGAATATGACTTATCGCTTATCGTAGGTATAATACGATCGCAGAATGGCAGCTTGTCTAGGCCTGCTGTAAGCATGTTTACGATTATATATAATATAATTTATTCGTGACACACCTGACTTACAGTGAAATAATATGGGACCAAGCGGCTGTCCCAAATCAAAACCTAGCAAGGGACATTTTTTGACAAAATACGTTTTGTAATGTATCTGCCCCAAATGCTGAGCTGCGTCTAATGCAAAAACACCTGTATTTCTATCTCAATTAGAATCAAAGTTACGAGACCCATCAAACCTAGCAAGGGCATTTCTTACATGCCACCAACATATTCAAAATCCTAGTAAGTAACATTTTCAAGTCCAAAAACCTGGCAACTGCATGCTATACCTACTAGGTTTTTGAGTTTGTAAATGGAACACACTAGGTTTTTGAATATGGAAATTGTCCCTTACTAGGTTTTTGATTTTAATAATTGCCGAAGGGTCGTACAAGGAATTCAAATATAACAATAAATAAAACATATCAAGTCAGTAATGAGTGAAGTTTGCGTTCTAATGGTCGCCGCTCCCGCGCTCCCTGCCTGCGGTTTTTGTCACCGCCCCGCGGGTGTCGTAAGAGTTGACTGGAGAATTGAATTGATATTGACCATTTATTTATCGACGATCGATGACGGACAGCAGCGTCATCAAAGTGGCCAAAATATTATTTAAGTTGGTGACGAGACCAAGATTGTGTTCTAAAAGTGCGCGATTATGGAATTATGCAATTATTTAGGCTTTATTTACAATTATTTTAGTTTCTACTGACGATTAGTATAGGGCGTTTTGGTTGTTAACCGACAAAGAACCGACCAAAAAATTGTACTATTTGTTAATAAACAAAATTGGATCTTCGATAATTCATAACGTCACTATCATTACGGTCGTGCATTATTTGTCGGTATTGTCCGTTGTCTCTCTATGAAAGAACCGTGGACAAATTATCAGAAGCTTCAAATTACGACGAAGGTATTGATAAAACAAATCAAATAATGTCAATACTTGTTTGTTGCTATTATATTGTGTTTGTCATTTCTTTCTATTTCTTTCCACAACTCGACATCAAATGTACCTATTTTGCGTGGTCCCGACGCTGGTCCAGTACTTTTTGGGGACTTCACATACACACTGGAATTTCTTCGCAGGTGTCTGCAGGTTTCCTCACGATGTTTTCCTTCACCGTAAAGACTTGTGAATATCAAATGATATTTCGTACAACAATTTTTGAAAAACGTATTGCTGATTGAATGTTTATTGTTGTTTTCTTATTTTCGCTGGTTAGCCGATAGTCGCGTGTGTAGTAGTGTTTATACACGTGATATTCGAATGGTATGCACAATTATTGCACATGCATACACTCGTAGCAAAATGTTCTCCTATCAGGATCGAAAGAGCTCGCGGTGCTAAGTAGAAATCATATTAAAAGTTACAAAAACAAAAAACAAGTGCGAGACAACTTTAAATAAAATGACTCGTTATGACAATGACCCTACTGGGGGAGGCCTATGTCCAGCAGTGGACATTTATCGGCTTAGAATGATGTTTTTGGGAAGTTTCAATGTGTAGTAAATTGTTAGCAAGTACTTTGCAGCGAAGCTCTGCGGGAAAGGACTGGTAGTCAGTAATTTCAAAATCATTGAAATCCCCTAGATTGCAATTAAATAGGGTGCTTTGCAGTCATTTCATAAGTCGTCTCATTTGAAATTACCATAAAATACACCGTTATTTTTATCATAATAAAGATTCATTCCGAAATTACCCGAGCAGAATTTCTGTAGTTTGAAATTACCCCAATGCACTATAATACAATTTTACCTTTACCTTATTAAAATGGTAATCCTAATCCGGATTTCAAAGTAAGCATTTGGTTGATTTTATATTTGACATTTTAAGAGTTTACTGCTTACAAGCAGTAAAATTTACCATTTTTGTATCACTTGCTAGGTTTCAGTTTTCTAATTGACATAACATTTCTATTATTTTTTTGTAATCTGTTGTTAGTAAGGCACATAAAAGTTCTAAAAAGATACTTATATTAAGTTTCAATAGTTTGTCTTATAAAGCAAGTTATACTTCTGTATATAAGACAAAAACTTGTGAGATAAAGGTCTCTGCTACTATTTTTTTTAACAAAATGTTTATTTGCCTCTCCTGTAAAATTTCACTAAATACACTTAGGTACTAGGCTTTGATCTGGGACAGCCGCAAGGGCCTATTTATCGAAAGCTTATAACTTGTAATACAAGCGGAAGTCTCTTTTTAACACTATTAATTAGATAAGGGCTTCCGCTAGTATTGCAAGTTACAAGCTTTCGAGAAATGGGCCCTAGGTGACAAACAACAATACAAGGACAACAAATAAGGGTAAAAATAAGATGGTGCCACGAATAGGTCTCATCTCAACATGGTACCAGCATAAACCAGCCCTGCAAGCCTATAAGTCACGTGACCATTTCTATACATTATGGTCACGTGACTTATCGTATCGTATCGCTTTAAGTATAGTAGGTAATTGGTAACTTGGTTTAGGTATCTTTTATGCGTCCCTGGATGCTTAGCAAAGTTGCCAATCGCTAACGCTTAGTAGCGTATCGTAGTTTTCCCTCTCTGTCACTCTTTCATATTAGTGCGACAAAGACAGCTGCCTTTTGTTTACGATGATTTACTAATGTTTGGCAAATAATTTTTCCCAAAGTATCACATCGCAAACTATTTTTCCCAAATTTTCATTTGGCAAAAATTCAATTGTCAAAACAACTTATCGCAATTTTACAGTTGGCTAGCAAGCCTTTTTGTTGGCAAGCGATTGTTTAGCAAAGAATCACTTGGCCGTTTTTATTTTCCCAAAATATTTTTTGGCAAATGCATCGTTTGGCGTAATATACTAATCCCAAAATATTGTATGGCGTACGATTTATACCGCATATACAATATTACATCGCAACCAATTTTTCGCATAAAGTCATTTCTCCGAAAGATCATATTCCAATTGAATCTTATGAAATCTTATGTTATTGTTTTTTTTTTAATAAAAGCTCACACGGGGTTTGAAAGGGAAGACGTTCCTTCCCGCTACCGACCGAGTCTACCAACGATTACGATGAACTTTCAGTATGGGACCAACATCGAAAGCGTACATGGAAAATTGACTTTTCCATACTATTGAAATTGATGAGGGAACGCAATGCCGAGGGAATAACAAAACAGTCGGTTCTGGCTGTATGGTCGCAGTTTCACCTAACACTCCTCCTCGCTTCGCTCGCCGTCGTACCTAACGGTGGCTCTGGGATAGTTTTTTTATGAAAATGAAAATAAAAATATAGTTGTTTTATCCGTGGCTATGTGTACCAATAAAAAATATGAATAGTGATCATTATGATGGATTTTATTTTCTCACTTCATTCATTATGATACCAATTATTCATGAAATACGTTTTTTTTGTTCCAGGCAAGTTCAAGCCAAGGGTTGTGCAAAAAAGTACGAAATTCCTGTATAGACCTACGAACTTTAAAATAATATTATCATTTGCCAGGCTTTTGCTATAAGTAGAGCTTGCGAAGTATCAAATTTGGGATTTTTTTTTGGATTTTAACTTATGACAAAATAAAACATTTGCTTAATAAGCATTTGCTTAATAAAATCTTGACGAAGTGAAACTTTGCAAAATAATAATTTGACCAAATGAATAAAATGAGAAATGTAACTTTGCTAAAGATTTGTTTGGGAAATGAGACTATTGCGATAAGTTATTTGGGAAGTCATATTTGGGAAACATAATTTGCCAAATGGCAGTACACCGGCGATTGACGATTAAGCGTTAGCAATTGGCAACTCGTCTAAGCACCCTGATATTTGGCCGACCTTCGCAATTATTATTTCGTAGGCAACGTTTTGCAGATATCAAACTAACAAGATTAGAAGGTAAACAATAATAATTGTAAATATTACCTGAACGTTGGATCTCTATTCAAATCGCCGCCTAGGACGTCCATCTGTTCTTCTAGAACTCTTCGCTGCACCTCCGGATGTTTCGCGATGCAGTACAGTCCGTATACTGTCCCTGATGCAGTTGTGTCATGGCCCTGTCAGAAATAAATAAAAAAAATTGTCCCTTTCGGTCTTATAGATACATTGATAAGACTGGAAAGACAAACAATACTTATCGGCTTGCTAACTTAAGGAGACGTATATGAACAAGGATTGTTACTAAGGGAATGAAGTGTTACTGAGTATTCATTGATACAGCCTCTGTCAGCCTCCGTAGCCTTGTTGGTAGTGACCCTGCCTACGAAGCTGGAGGTTCCGGGTTCGAATCCCGGCGAGGGCATTGTTTGTGTATTATTTATCACAAATATTTGTTCCTTGGTCATGGCTGTCTATGTATTTAAGTATCTGCATATATCTATCTCTTATATACAATCGTCACCTAGTACCCACACCACAAGCCTTAATTTTGCTTACCGTGGGACTAGGTTGATTTGTGTATTATGTCCCAAGATATTTATTTTATTTGATTTATTTATACACGATTGATGATGGGCAGCGGCGTCACCATTGTGGACATATTACTGCGATCGCAAATCCGCTTGCCCAGCGTGACGATTACGGGCATTTATATCCTAATGCATGTATGTACGCATGGTTAATAGGAGAGACCTACTTCCAGCAGTGATAGGCTGATAATGCGATGAATATGTCATTAATAAGGAGGTATATTTAAAGAATAGGAGTAGGAACGTACTTCAAACATGAATGTGACCACCTCGTCTCGGACGCAATCGTCGCTTATTTGTTTCCCGTCTACTTCAGCTAATAGCAGCAAGTCTAGGAAAGCATGCTTGTTTTTCATTCCTGCAACAAAAAAAGGATTTGTGTAACGTGTAACCGTAAAAAATGCTTAACTTTTCATGCTTGCATGATTTTCGGTCTCTAATGTAATTTAATTTAGGTACTATTAGCGAAAACAGATTACAATAAACTTAAAAGAATGTTTCAAGGAGTTGCGGAAAATGCTGTCGGCAACGAGTGACCATAGGACTGGCACAATTTTCGGCCAGAGGTTAGGCATTGCCATACAGCGAGGAAATGTGGCCAGTGTTATATGGGCACTCTCCCACAGGGAAGCGACTTGGAAATGTGTTAGTTTAGTTTAGATAGTATGTTTTTAGTTTTAGTTATTTTAACCCTTCTTGGCAGTGTGTCTTTAAAGATACATACTTTTTGACCCACTTTTTGTATTTTTTTAAAGACAAAATTTTTTGGTCTACACTTTGGCGAGGAGGCTAGAACGCACGATTTTTTAAAATTCTGCCAAGTTTAGGGTTAATAATAATAATAATAGTCTTTATTTTCAGATTACAAGATCCATATTTGTTAGTACACACTTATGCTATAAATTGTTAGTAGTAGGTACAAAAATACAATTGTGAAAATAAATAATAATAATAATAATAAAATAATTTAATTAATAGCATCATAATATTTATCTTTGACAAACAATAAATTAGTAATTGAATTGAATTTATATGTCAACGGCAAAAAAAAAAAAAATTAAATAAATTAATGAATGAAATAAAATATAAATGTCAAAAATAAATACCATAATTAGCATTAGTGTGCAGGCTGTTCCAGTGCTGAGCTATTGGACAGTCCAGCCTACTAGCAACTGTTCCCAGAATGCTGTTATTACTACCACGTACGCGACGCATGATTGAGGCCACTCGTTTTCGGATGATAGCTTGAAAGCCATCTACCCGCGCTTCTGCAAACATACCTGACGCACTGCAATACCTTGGTAGTCTCAACAGCATCCTGAGAGTATTGTTGTACTGCACCCTAAGGGCGCTGATTGCCCTCTGAGTATAGTCGACCCACAGGCAGCACGTGTAAAAGGATTGACAGTAGGACTTAAATAATGTTATTTTAACTTTATCCGAGCAGCGCGCGAACCTGCGTGCCAACATATTCCCCCGGACAGCCAGCGCCCTGCGCTCCCTCTCAATGTCAAGGTCGTCAGAGAGGCACTCAGTGACCCAATGACCCAAGTACTTAAATTTCGTGGTTCTTTTTAAAGGGACTCCATTTAACAAAATGTCAGGGAATCTGTCCACTTTATGACCACGAGCCTGAAATACGAGAATCTCTCTCTTGGTCGTATTGTACTTAAGTCCGTGGGCCACAGCGTATCTCTCACACTTACCAAGTAATGTATTCACTGCACAAGCAGAGGGCCCCAGCAGCACCATATCGTCAGCATAGCTGATGTTGTTGACCATGTCCCCCGCTACACAACAGTCAACTCTGGTACTGCTGAGGTCCTCTATCAGCGCATTCACATACAGATTGAAGAGTCGAGGAGACGTTAAACCCCCCTGCCTCACTCCACACTTCAACCTGTATTCACCTGAGTAAGCATCTGACCACTTGACAACGTTCACCTGATTCTTGTACCAATAATCAAAAATACCAATCACTTCTTCTGGTAGATTTGTCTCTGTTCTTAGCTTATGCCAAAGAAGATCGTAGGCTACCATATCGAAAGCTTTGGATAAGTCCAAAAAACACGCATATACTGGTGTTTTTCGGTCTGTAAAATACCGGACAGTATGCTTGAGACTTAAGATGGCTGCATCAGTGGAAAGTCCAGGCTGAAAGCCAAACTGAGCGTCATGTAATTTTATGAACTTGCTAAGCTGTCGATCAAGCAGACTGTCCAGTACCTTAGCTATCGTTGTAGCTAACGATATTGGCCTATAGTTAGAGCTGTTAGAGTGATCACCGGTTTTATTTTTGATTATTGGTACCACCACTGTTTTCATACAATCATCCGGTAAGTAAGAATGACTCAAACATAACGTATAAAACATTGACAATAGGCGCGGCAAATGTACACCGGCATGTTTGAGGTGTTCAATACTTATGCTATCATGACCTGGTGATTTCCCCTTAGTAGTTAAGAATGTTTTGTATTATTTTTCATGATTTTTTTACTTATAATAAAATATTTATAATAATTATAAATAGTGAAACATTACACCCACCTACATATAAAATAAATTGCACTAAACCCCTAAGACCCTCACTCAGCTTTGATGTCACGAAATGAGGGAACATAAGTATCTATGTATGTAGTACGCGACGCAGATTTTCAGTGAAGCCCAATAAATGGACTAGGTGGCGCTAATACAATACAATTCGAGCAATATTCACTACCTACAACTAATGGAGCCTTCCATGAAATCATCTACTTTTTGTCGCTTACGTGACACTATGCTACTCTCAATCTTTAACAATCTCTCTGTCAATATTTAACCCTAGAAATGGTATTATTAGGTATACCGTAACTCAGCTTACTAATTTTATTTCTCAAAAGTAATGAAAAGACTGTCGCTTACGGGACGTTTCCATGGCCCTAAGGGTCTTCGCACACTATATCAACTCCACACCCACCCGACTCAAGTCTAATCATTGAAATTAAAGCCCTGTGTCATATGTTCAAGGTTTAATTTAAAAAAAAAATATATTAAAGTAGTAGACGACGAGTGGCCTACGCATCGTACACTAAAGGTCAACTCCGACTCGTTTGTCATGCAATGACTACCCGTTGTCCACGCAACGACTATGCGTTTGCGACTGACGTGTATCGAGCAACCATTTTCATTGCCCACTCGTTGACTACGCGTTGTCCACTTGTGACCAATAGGTGGATCAACTAGTTGACTACTCATCGTGACATTGTGAGTGTGAGTAGAGTTGCTGCCGCGTTGGCGTGGAGTTGTTATAGTGTGCGAAGACCTTAATACGTATTATTATGGTACTTATTTAGTGATTATTGATTGTGAAATTCGTGCTTACCCATCTCGGAACTCTCAATAATATTCTTAGCGTTAACATTCTTCAACTCTTTCCTTCTAGCATCGATCACCTCCTTCGTGTGTCTGTTCATGAACTCTATGGCTTTGTCGTGTCTCCTCTTGTATGGTGTCAATGAGAAGAAAACATCGTTAGCCATGAACACGTCTCGCATCCTTTTCGAAATTATTTGACTCACTCTGAAAACATTGAAAAGAAAAGACTGATTCCCAGGATACGTTTTTATTTCAACCTTTTTGACGCCACGTCAAATACAAAAGCTGTCACCAGACGCCACGCCAACAAAATGTCATAACTGAAATTGAATTTTACGCACATGCGTGTAGGTCTATTGCTCTATATTGCTCTGTGGACCAAGACTTTTATATCGGTCTTTGGCGTTGAACCTGCGGTACCAATATATCAGTCGTTGGAAACCAAAAGGTTAAACTTGTGATTTAAATAACAAGCGAAATTTTTTAATTTTGAAAATGACTACCTACCTGAGATATTAACGAACAACAATAAAATAATGATAAACTTACACGTCGATGGATGTAACATATTTTGAATCCTTTTCTTTCTGCGCATCTAAAGATACTCCCATTATTGTTTCTGTAAATAAAATGGTTAAATAAATCGACCACTGGTCCTAACCTCACTTAATGATCGGTATAAAAGAAAACCCAAATACATGAAAGTATCGTGACTGACAAAAATAATTATTACACGCTTGTATTTTATTTTATAGCGTGTTTTTCTTCATAATGCTATAACTTTAAGGGAAGCTTATTTAGGTCAAATATAATTAATTTCTCTAAGAAACTAGGTAGTGTTTTAACTCTTACCGTTATTGAGTTATTAAAAAATAAGTTTAATCATTGAAAATGTGTATTGCAACCTTTATTACATTCTAATGTTACTTATTTCGACATGTGCCGTCAGTCACCTGAGATTAACTTTAATTTTATTCTTAAGGTTCTCTCACACTTACTATGTCATTTATTATGTATGAAAACAAAAAAAAAATTATCGAATTTTCCAAAAGCCGATACCAGACAACTTCTATTAATGGCCCAAGTAACCTGTCTAATTTATCGCAAATCGAAACGAACAACCTGTAGAGTATTTTATTACTTTTGATGCAATTTGAAAGCTGCCTACCACTGGGCAATTTCAGTACCCCCCGTTTTCTTCCTCGGGCCTTCCTCCTCCTTGTTGTCTTCAGCATACCCTGGGTGGCGATAGAGACCACTTTTAGGAATCAGCCTCCATAGCCTAGTTGGTAGTGACCCTGCCTACGAAGCTGGAGGTTCCGGGTTCGAATCCCGGCGAGGGCATTATTTGTGTATTTATTTATCACAAATATTTGTTCTTTGGTCATGGCTGTCTATGTATTTAAGTATCTATCTTATCTTATCTATAATTATGTATCTATCTATTATATACATCGTCGGCTGGTACCCACATCACAAGCCTTAATCGAGCTTATCGTGGGACTAGGTCGATTTGTGTAAGATGTCCCAAGAAATATATTTATTTATTATTATTATCTGCACCCTCTACCAAATACCAACCTGTAATGTTATCCAACGCAGCCATAGCCATAATCGGGAACAGTTCTATGGAAGATCCGTCAGCCCGTTCCTTCAGGTTGTCGCACAAGGTATTCCCGTTTTTGACGAACACCGGGAGGAAATTATGAAGAATATTGTAATGGAACGCGGGAGTTAAGAATTTACGGTGACTTCTCCATTTTGAACCTGAAAAATTTATAATTGTTATTTGTTGTGGAACTTCAATACGATTTTACTGATAAATCATCAGCCTATGATAGTCCACTGCTGGACGTAGGCCTCTCCTATTAACTATGCGTACGCATTAGGAGGTAAATGCACATAACCGCCACGCTGCGCTGGGCAAGCGGATTGGCGATCGCAGTAATGTGCCCACTATGATGACGCTGCTGCTCATCATCAATCTTTTATCAAATAATGGTCAGTGGCACTTCAATCCCTTAGTAGACTCTTACAACACCCGCAGGAGGAGTTGGGGCGGGGTGGTGACAAATGTATTCTTACTGCCGTCACCATACGGTCAATAATAAATGTAAGAATGGCCAGTAAGAATACATTTGTCATCACCCCAACTCTTCCCGCGGGTGTCGTGAGAGTCGACTAAGGGATGGAAGTGTCACTGACCATTCTTTAATAGAAGATTGATGATGGGCAGCAGCGTCATCAATGTCATAATAGTGCAAACATTACTGCGATCGCCAACCCGTTTGCCCAGCGTGGTGATTATAGGCATTTAACTCCTAATGCGTACGCATAGTTAATAGGAGAGGCCTACGTCCAGCAGTGGACTAACATAGGCTGATGATGATGATGATGAATCATCATCATCATGATGATGATGAAGATGAGTTACAAAATTTACAAACGGAAGTTGACATGCGAATTCCGTTCTGAAGTTAAGCGACAAAAAATAACCATTTACAAAGGCTCGCAAATCACTATGCATTATGCAATTTTCGACTCATTCAACTTCATACACTAACAAAAACGTGACTTTGTTTACGGAACAGAGGGCACTAACCAAAAACATAAATTGCAGGTCAATTATATAAATACACTGTTATATTATACATATAGGTATTTTGCTGTTTTTTGTTTTGACCGTAAAAATAAATATTCTATTATTAGAATTCGCATTACGCATTGTGCTTTTGTTTTTTGTTTCGGAATAGTGCTTTACGAACGGATGCAGTTTAAAGTCAATACATTGTGTCCTTGAGAGCCTGTTCACACTAGCGATTCACTTGGGCGATTTTAAAGCGAAATCTATACCTACAAAAAATTGAGTTCGCCGCGTGCAATTTTATATAATCGCTTTTAAATCGCCCCTGTGAATCGCTAGTGTGAACAGGCCCTAAGACTCGATCACAATACCTAGAACTTAAAGTGATTAGCGCTAATGGAGTAATAATTGTTTTAGCTCATCAATTACATCGATAAATGAAGGTTAAGATCAAAACGGCTTCTTAACGACAGTAGGTACTTAGACTCTACGGAACTTCAATAGTTCCAATTAAGAGCATCTGTGTATTATCGCAATAGTACATTTCCTAACTAGTGCGGGAAAACTTTTTTTCGGCGAGGGTGAAAGTTGGAGCCCGAGTGAAAAGAGGGCGACAATCACCCGAGTTAAAAAAGTTTTTGCACGTGTAAGGGACGATTTTTTTCATAACAAGTGCGTCAAAAAGAGAAATTATCGTGCGCGAAGCGTGCGTAAAGTTCGTTTTTTCGCACTAGTTAGGAAAAAATATTCGTTACTCAGTTATGGTTCTTTTCTATGTATTTAAGAATCTACATTATATGTACACTCCATTTGAACTTAGAAAACGCCTCGGATCGCAGAAAGAGACGTCGGGCTACAATCGTTGATGACACACGATAAATTAAGTATTACCTTCGTGTGGTTCCGAAGAATTTTCTGAGATGAAACGGAGTGTATCTATTTATATAGGTTATAGGTTTGCGCGGGCTAAATTTCCGCAACTCGACGTCAAAAATTTTGCGCCTATTTTGCGTGATGGGTTGTCGGCACTACTTTTGCCAACCCAGCTCTACCAGAAAGCCTAGCAGACCCTTGATGTTGCCGACGACTTCTGGGAGAGACCTCGGGGATGTATGTATAATAAGAGTGTATCTATTATTATACATACATATATTGTCACTCGGTACCCACACCACCACGTCTCATGCCGGCTTTCCACTGCGAGCGGAGCAGACTCATTAATGGCTCCGTTTAACTTTCACTGCTGCTGTGACTCGCAGCCGTCAACTGAATACTAGTCTTTAGCGAGCGATGAACGTGAAACGGAGCCATTAAGTCCGTTCCGCTCGCATTGAAAGGCATTAATTGGGCTTACCGTGTGTGGGACTAGGTCAATTTGTGTAAGAATATCCTTTGCCATTTATATTTATTGAAATTATTCTGATCTTATATCCGATGCACATGAGTTAAACTCGTTAACATAATGAATGTGACCACACATAAATATAATTCCTTTACCTACTAGGTTCCATTACTTTATACCTGTGGAGGTGAGAAGGCCATCTCCCAACCAGGCTCGTAGGAAGTTGTACGATATTCCTTTGGTTATAGTTTCCGTGCTTGATATTATTTGCTAAAACATATAAAACAAGCAAAATTAAAAAAATAAAAACATGACTACCATTTAAAATCGAGCATACCTAAATAGGTAATTTATACAGGATGTTACACCACCCACTGAAAACCTTGAACGGGGTGATTTACGAGTAGTAGGCTATAATGAACAACTTGTACTATGGCGCCAATAACGAAATCTATAAAAAAACTGTTTTTTTCATACATTGTGACGACATTTTATATGAAAGAGCCAAACATTTTGGGAGGTTTCTGGGTTACCTCCATAGGTGGTCCATAGTAAAAGTTGTTCACATCAGAATTCTGGCGTTACGAAGTTAAATTCTCTGTAACAACTTCTGGAAGTGAAAATAAAATGTTCTATGAATGATCAACAATATGTGCCTACATTTTTTAAAGCCGTGTTTTTCTACTGCCAAAGGTTGTTGGACAGAGTATACCATATAGTTTGTATACTTAACTTAACTTTCGTATCAATGGACGCAATCATAAGGCCTTAGCCTTAAATTATACCTTAAATATGTACTAGTAAGTACATTACATTAAAGGCCGGGAAAATGAGGATTTCCGGCCAAGTTGGTATATACGGATAGTTAACGAGGCCGGGAATCCGTTTTCACGCCGAGGCATGTATAGTGCTTTTCTCAAACATACAAAGAAATACAAAAAAAAATAATGACAATGTTGTCGAAATTAAAATTACTTTGCAGGCCTAGGCCTGAAAAGTGTTATGAAATTCCATTTCAATCCCAGTGAGTTACTGCGCCCTAAAAGCGATACTTCCGAGTCTATTTTAAGGAACGTAAGGCACTGGTCTCACCGCGAGCTACTAAGCTATGAACTATCGGCTATAAACCCAGCGGTGATAGCTGATAGCTGGGCGAGTATCGCTGTGTCTCTTTTATTTACAAAGGTGTGCGTGTCTTTTGTTCGTGTTTATAGCCGATAGTTCATAGCTCAGTAGCTCGCGGTGAGACCAGTGCCTAAAGACAATATTTCATTGTATGTTTGAGAAATATATTTTTGCAGCCGACCTGATTGGCCTTATGTGACGTCAGTGTACACTTGATTAAATAAATAAAATACAGACTTGATAAGTTCGATACCTACAATGTCAGGTCAAACCAGTTTATGTTGTTATTTACGTTGTCGGCCTTCACAGGAAAATCCGGAAATGTGTATGGTAGCGCAACAAGATAATTAGTAGGGTGGATCGATTTTTTATATTTACAGAAATTCAGAAAATAATCTTTATGGATCGATACTTGGTGGCTAGAGAAACAAAAAATATTATGATCATTTTTAGATTTACTTTTATTTTGTACTTCGTTTATAGGCGCAAATATCGGCTCTATTTTTGAGTTTTTTTTAAGAAAAGTCAGTAAGTTCGTGGATATTTTCTGTTTTACTTTTATGTAGAAACAAAATAACATTATTTGTCGTATATTTAGAATTTGCACAATTTAATTACATGAAAATTGTAACCAGTATCGGCAAAAACTGGTTTACAACTTTGAGGCTTTTGGGGCAGTACTTGCCAAATGAATATTGGCAAAAGACTACTGCTAGTAAAGAATACTGTTAAAGAATGTTACTTTTTACGACCATCATTCTATTGGCCCGCGGTTCCAAAAATCCGAAAAAAAAATTTTTTTTTTCGTACTTCAATGTATGGACCAAAAATTTTTTTCAGGATTTTCTGAAACGCGGCCCTATAGGAATAACCTGTCTAAAAAGTAACTTTTTCAACAATATATCTTTTTCCGATAGGTAATCATTCGGGAAGTATAATTCGGGAAATATTATTTGACCGACTCTTATCTCACTTACGACCTTTTGTTTTGCGCCATTAACAATAGAAAAGTGCTCGACTGCTGATTGTCTAGTTAGTGTTAACGCAAAAGAAAAGGTCGTAAGTAACGAGTAGGACTTGTCATGAATAGGGTTAGAAAGTTGATCTGGATTTTTAAGAATCTAAGACATGTGGCTCCCATAAAACTATTAAAACAAATTTACACATCATTAGCCCAGTCCATATTGGTGTACTGCATACCAATATGGGGAGGAGCCACAAAAACTAACTTTATACAATTAGAGAGAGCTCAGCGTGCTCTTCTGAAGGTAATGTACTGTAAACCACGTAGATTCCCAACCTCTAACTTATATGCTATAAGTGACTTGTTGTCTGTGCGCAAGCTGTTTGTGCTGAATGCGGTCTTGAGAAGACATAAATCCACTATTTATGAGCCAATAGATAAGTTGAAGAGGAGAAAAAGGATAAATGTCATATCAACTCCGGCTGTTAGAACCGCGTTTGCGCGTAGACAGCACGCCACTCTATCCAGCAAGCTCTATAATATTATACATAGAGAAAACGGCATTTACCAAGCCACAGTATATGAGTGTAAAAAAAAGGTTACCACATGGCTCAAAACGAAAACATATGATGACATTGAAAGCATTATACTAAATTCTCTTAAAACATAATTAAACTCTTAATAAAACACCTCGCACTCTCCCTCTTATACCCATCCGCACACTCTCACTCACATACATTCACACACACACACACACACACACACACACACACACACACACACACACACCCTGCGCGCGTGAGCGAGCGCGCACTCAATCAATTAATTTTATTTTTATATTATTATTTTTTTTATTTTTAATTAACGTTTCCCTTATCTCTATCTTTATTTTTATCTCGAGTTTATATACACAGTTAAATTAAACCGGAATATGTAACCTTAAAATTTAAAATTAAATTAAATTAAATATTAACTGAACAAATATAAATAAGATTTAAAATAGACTAGATCTATTATAGGCCCCAGTGGCAAAATGTATTATTAAAATAGATTAGATTAGATTTAGATTAAGATGCATGCAAATCTCAACCTTACAACTACCACAGCTAGCATACATAATTATGATACCTATGGAAGAGCGGTGCCCCTTAGCACAGGTAATTATTTACTTAAAAAGGGGTTACCAGTGTATTGTAAACTAGCACTATAAGTTAACGAATAAATCATTTTTCATTTTCATTTTTTTTTTCATTTTCAATCTACAAAATATATTTTAGTTCCTATTATAAATGCATATATGAGCATGAGTTTTATTTACAATTTTATGTCAACATCGACTCCATACATTTATTTCTTTCGCCTTATTGTGCTGTGAAAACATAGATGCATGATAATAACCGATTTGAATCAAATACACGTTCAACATCGTTCCGTATTCAAGATTCGAAGAAAAACAGTATTCGTAAACAGCTGCTATCTGACAGCTGACCATTCATATGCTTTATGCTTTTAGTAATAAGAGTTAGGAGTGGTCAGTTATCTGGGTTGGCCTTCGTACAAGACTTGCTTCATTGAAATGGGTGAGGTAGGTTATGTTAGTGGTTGATATGGATTTATCGAAGAACTGATGACCGGTCGGGTATGTGAGTGACTGCGTAAAAAAAGAACTATTTATTGCATATAAAAGACATAATTAATTATATGGTATTTGGCAAAATTTGCGCGGTCTCTCGACTCGCGTAACAAATTAAGGTTATCTTTAAATGTAGGATTTATTTTATTTTGGTTATAAATGACACAACTGGTATAAATATCAACTACTTGTTAGCATCGGTGAGCATTCCGAAATATTTTAATGTTGAATAAAATTTCGACGTACCTCGTCATAAAACTTCTTTTTGATTACAATGCTATCACAATGTGTTCTAATATACCACACCTTTTGCCTGACAATCAAAAAATAAGAATAGACTTAACGAAAAAAGCTGTTCCTAAAATAAATCATTTAAAAAATTAATGTTAACTAATTTTTGTTATGATAAAAAGTATTGGAAATGTTAAAAAGCATTCAAAAAGACTAAAAAAGTAAAGTCTTTTTTTGTGGAATTTGACATTAGGTCTCATAATATTTTTTGTTTATTTTGATGCCTAGAATGCATAGTTAAAATCTCTCGCAATGCTCGCGAGCACCGTGTATAATACTCTTAAGGATTCTACTTACTGCTACTACATTCTGCGTACAGGGGGACAGAGTTGGGCAAAAAGTAATATGATTACTCCTTCCGATTACTTTTGTTTGTGTACTTTGTAATTTATAGAAGTAATCATATTACTTTTAGCCCAACTCTACCATGATCTCATAAATGCGATTTAGTTTAGGTTCAGC
The DNA here is from genome assembly GCA_025490895.1 of Thaumatotibia leucotreta. NCBI lineage: Eukaryota > Metazoa > Arthropoda > Insecta > Lepidoptera > Tortricidae > Thaumatotibia > Thaumatotibia leucotreta. Next base: position 31,875 of record JALPQI010005758.1, on the reverse strand, counting down.
GTGTCAGTTTTTGACAGTTATTCTATGGAACTGACATAATGCGATTCAGATTAGGTCCTGAATAATCGCATTATTTACTAGATCGTGGTAGCCTTGGACGACGAAGTGATAGAATCCATTTTATGAACCTGTTCGCTTAGCCAAGTTGCCAATCGCTAACGCTTAGTAGCGTATCGTAGTTTTCTCTCTCTGTCACTTTCATATTAGTGCGATAAAGACATTAAGCGTTGGCGATTGGCAACTTGGCTAAGCATCCTGTGCAGTGTGCTTACAATGAGCTGCAGCAGCCGTATTATTCACGCGGACTTATTTTCTATCATCCCCTACGAATAAATAAAACATGGAAGCCGCACGCCATACTAAATTGCCTTACAAAAACGGTCCTGAATTTTAGTTGGCAAATGTCAGCCCCTCTTCAATGCATCACGGCAATGAATTTCAGTGTCAACCTATAAAAACTTAAACCGCCATTTAAAAATAGTTGTGATTGGTCCATGAAAGTTTTGATTGGCTATATTCTATAAACATTTGTCAAAGATGTTGCGCCAAAATATGCGCGGTGTTAAGAAAAACGCTATGTCCTGCTCATCTTGGCACAATTGAACAATTGGTTTTGGGGGCATTTTTGAGCTGACGTTAGACGTCCATGTTATACAGCTTGGGTATTTGATACGGGCGAATAATTAATCCAGCTATAATATCTGATCCTACGAGTCGTATAAGATAACCATTTCGTTAAAGTTTGTTGTTGATTAGGTGTAATGATTTTTCTAAAGTGCAACCCAGCAGCAATGTATGCCGGCCAACTGACATGAGACTCGTATGACGTTTAGATACTTATGTCTACTTTAAGTAATGTGGCTACCAGTGGATGCAATACATTGCGGGCTCAATTATTTTGTATGAAAAAAAAATACCTTAATTTCTAAAATAAATTTATGTAAATAGGTTCCCTAGGTCCGATAGTAATCGCCACTAAAATATTCGCCCGTATCAAATACACACGCTGTATATGGTCGGAGATCATCCCGCTCGTAATAGTGTATTGGTCCGAGCGAGCCCGATAGAAAGTAAATCCGCGATACAGGCGGAGATCCAGGATTTCGTTCAGCCAGGGTCAGGGGCATTGACTTATGATATGTTAGTATTTTTTACCGGAATCTATTTTTTCAATTGTAATTTTTTATTTTTTATTTATTGAATATTTTTTTTGTAAATTACAATAATTTTGGCAAGACCCATCATTGGCAAAACCTTGAAGAGGTTTGTGTGCCGATGGGGAGTTCGATGGATATTTGTCCAGACGTTATATTAGAAATTATAACTAACATGCGACTCAAACTATTTAATTATTCAGCGAAACGAATAAAACAGCACCTACCTAGGTAGGCATACCTAGGTTCGTCAGGGGGAAGCAAGTTTCCCCATTGCCCCCCCCCCCATTGGATGCTTATTAGGTCATAAATAATCAATTTCTCTAAGAAACTAGTGTCTTAACTCTTACTGTTTTTGAGTTATTAAAAAAATAAGATTAATGACTTAACAAGTGTATTGCAACCTTTATTACATCCTAATGAAACTTATTTTGACATGTGCCGTCAGTCACGTGAGATCTTATTCTTAAGGTTCTCTCACACTTACCATTTCATTCATTATGTATGAAAACGGAAAAAAAATTTTTTTTTTCGAATTCGACTAAAAGCAAAATAGCGGGTAGCTCCAATTAACGTACCAAGCAGCCTGTTAAATTTAACGAAATTAAAAAAAAACACGGTGTATGCTTCTTGCAGCAACACTCTAAAATGTAATAATCGATGCATCTGTTTTCCAGTCCGATAACCCGATTGATGAATAAATACATTCAAGCAGGCCACTAGGCCGCGGCCGCTAACAATAACAAACATCAACAATGGCCAAGTTTCCAAGTACACAGGGTGAAACATGAGTCGTGAACAGATATACGTTTTTATAACTCAATAAACAAATAACAATTGAATGCCCCACAAATTACTTAAAAATGAACATGTTTTTTTCAATTTTTTTTTTTGTATATACCTGTACCAAATTGCAGATTTATAGCATTAACGGCCACTGAGCTATGCTGCGGAGAGACGGACAGACGGACATGGCGAAACTATGAGGGTTCCGTTTTTGCCATTTTGGCTACTGAACCCTAATAACGGATTATAAAGAGTCATAAGACTATGTAATTTATGCGGACTAGGAACTCGAAAAATATCAAGTATTGCATTACCGGCATTCTTGGCGTCAGTCCACAGCACGTCTGATCTCACAGGTAAAATCTTAAAAGCTTCACCAGCTTCAAACTGTGAGATCGCGTGCATGGAGGATGCCAATAATGCCTGGCTTGCTAAGGCGTCCCACTTTCCATCTAAACCAGAAATACAAAGGGCCTGGGACAACATAGCCTGTAGTGCAGTTTTAAAATCAATTATCAATAATTCATCAGGCAAGGACCGTGCCAGAATCCTTGCTTCTTCTAAACAAGAATCAGGACACTGGCTCCACGCATACCCCTCGCCGAATATAGGCACTTTTATAGACCCGCAAACCCTTAGAATTGCCATCGGCCTTCGGGTTGGGTCTGATGTCTGTGTAGAGCACACCTGCATTTCTTGTGGGGCTCGCGTTGATCGCCTCGGTCACCACGGACTTTCTTGCTCCTCGGGTGCCGGTCGCCTGTCCCGTCACGCTGCGCTTAACGATATCCTGAGACGGGCACTCGTAAGCGCCAACGTCCCCGCAGTTCTGGAGCCCCAGATCGTACGGGACGATGGCAAGCGCCCCGACGGGATGTCGTTGATCCCTTGGCGGATGGGCCGTGCGCTTGTGTGGGATGCCCCCTGCACTGACACGCTAGCGGCGTCCTACCTCTCCGCCACCACCAAACAGGCGGGGGCAGCGGCAGACACCCGAGAACGCTTTAAATGCAACAAATATATGGTTCTCGGCGCCCAGTACGAGTTCGTAGCCTTTGGCGTCGAGACACTCGGTCCGTGGGGCAAGGGCGCACGTGGGCTCCACAAAGCCCTGAGTAAGCGGCTAAGGGAAGCCTCTGGTGACCCTCGCGCTGGCGGCTTTCTCGCGCAAAGGTTGTCAATTGCAATCCAGCGCGGGAACGCCGCTTGCGTGATGGGAACCTTGCCTAAGGGGCCCCGCTTGGAGCATGATTTTGATAGGTAGGTACTAGGTAGTTTTATTTGTAATTTTTATTTTTAAGGTTTTTATTGTAGTTCTTATTTAAGTTTATTTATTTTTAAGGTTATATATGTACTTTTCTATTGTTTTCTGTGTTGTTGGTTGTCCAATAAATCAGTAGTTCCTCATTAAAAAAAATGTAATTTATTAAATAGGTCATTTAAATTACCTCTTCCAATGGAAGTCATTAATTAAGTACCTCAATATTGACATTCGTGCAAAAAATACATTTAACGTTTTAAATCGCTTAAATAACCATTATCGTAAAAAGTGCAAATTATGTCCACGTGTAGTGTGAAATGGTGTGGAAAGACAACAACGAGTTCCAATTTTAAAAAGAGCATTGTAGCCACACAGATATCATATATACCATAGATCAAGCAAACGTATCTACTTAGCGTGTCAAATGAACTCAGTAAAATCTACTGAGTTGTCCATCTTTAATCGCAGCTTGCAGCTTTCGAACGTCAAATTTTGTAACTTGAAGTGAACAAAAACATTAATAATGCCTCCTTAAGTAATATTAATTGCAACAACACAACAAAATATGAATACTCAAGGGCCTGAGATATATTTAAAATCATAGGCAAGTAACAACTTCAGTAGGTACAAAATCTGACACGCTCGGCCGCCATACAAATGAATGAACTTGTTTCTTCTATCCAAATCTAATTCTGTGATTGTAGCTGTAGCGTATGTAAAAATCATAGTAGTGGCACGCCGTTTTGCTGGACACGCGCACGTGCACGGCACGCAAGCGGTGTGGGGTGCTTAGACAAGTTGCCAATCGCTAACGCTTAATCGTCAATCGTAAACGAAAGGCAGCTAACTGTCTTTGTCGCACTAATAGGAAATAGTGAATGAGAGGGAAAACTACGATACGCTACTAAGCATAGGTAACTTGGCTGAGCATTCTGGCATCTAATACGACATTCACATAGCCACATACCTACGTTTAGCGTAGCGGTAGCTCACGTGCGCGTCTGCGTGGCGTGCGCATTGTAGCGTATGTAAAGCCGGGGATACACATGCCGGTAAATCGAGAAAGTAGCTGGTATGAAAGTTACTGGCATGTACGAGTAACTGGCACACTGCGGATACATTTGCAAGTAACACTGGCATGCATACTGTGCCCTTTTGCATGCCAGCATTACCATCGCGTATACACAGGACAGATCGTGAGAGTATTTCGTACACCTACAACATGGATAACAATCGAAATGAATTAAACAAAATTGCGTTATTATTAGTAATTGAATGTGTAGCTAAATTAATAAGAGATAAAAAGAAAAAACGAAGACGGGTTTGGGTAAGAGATTGGATTAGTAGAAGGGAAGATTTTGGAGTATGTAGTTGCCTGCTTAAAGAAATGCGTAAAGAAGATCATGATGGTTACAGAAATCATTTGAGAATGCTCCCAGAGAAATTTGATGAATTGTTAGGAAGAATTGGGGCCTACGGCCACAACGAGTCGGCTACGTGCATGCCCGTAGCTGTCGCGGCTGTTCACACGTGCCAGGTTAGCAGCCCCCCGCGTCCCCTCCCTCATATTGCATGCTAGTAAATCAAATTGCTTGCAATCTACTTGCTTGCCAGATACAGGCATGCCAGTTAGTGTATACACATGACAATAGGTGGCACGTGCAAGGAGCTGGTATGCAAGTGTGCCAGTTAAAGGCATGTGTGTTCCCGGCTGTATGCTAGTGTGCAAGCTACGGGCATGTGTATCCCCGGCTTAAGTCATAGTAGAGTGCACACCGTTTTGCGTGTACACGCGGACGTGCACACCACGCAACCGGTGTGCCATCGCACGTGCCATGTATACGCGCACGTGAACGTCTTGCACACGCATCCAGTATGGCTTGGCCTTTAATGCACGAGATCTAAATGCATCACAGCTAGTGAGGTTAATCATATAATGAGAAAACTGCATGAACAAGTCATGGCATTAACTCTAACTACATATTTGTCATGCTACGTTGCAGTAAACCAATCTACTTGAGGGATAAATTGCATACAATTGAACGTAATTATGGCAAATATGTATGAAGGTGATCAAAGACACCATTATAATTATGACGCGTGCAAAAAATGGTTTGCATAATTTGCATTGTGTATTGGATCAGCTATTATTTTACTTTTTAGTTCTTATTTTCGGATGTTATTACCGATTGTTAAAATGTACTTATGTATACGTACATTCATTAATAACAGATCTGTCACAAGCCATTTGGACTATTATTTCATCTAATCAAAGTAATCAATTTACAAGCACGAAAATAGGTTTACTACTAGGGTACCTAATTACGAAAATCACTGATAAATCACTCGTAATTACTAATTACATCGTCTTTCGGAATTATCCGGCCTTTTTTGACATTCGGAATTACCCGAATACTTATCTACTCTAGAAAAGTAAACAAAATACACGTAGACATTTACCTAGTTTAGTAAATTGTTTCACCTCAAACTACACGGAAATAATTGGTGGCTGCTGAAACTGAGGATGTGGATTCCAATGCCACCTTGAACTATGGTGAACAGTCAAGTGCTAAAATATGAATAGAAAGAATCCTCTTAAGGTGCGTTTAAACCAAAAGAGAATTCGCTGTTCTAGCGCCCGTTCTACGAAATCAACCAATCACGTTTTGTGTACCGATCGAATTTCGTAGAGTGGGAGGTTAGAACATCGAATGCTCTTTTAGTTTGAACGCACCTTTACAAATATGTTACGCCGTTCTTGTTAAGGTGGGTTTACACGAATGCTCATTCTATCCTCCACTCCACGAAATCAACGTAATTCGACGAATTACGTTTTGTGTAGCGAACGAATTTCGTAGAGTGGGAATAGAATGAGCATTCGCTCGTTTGGTGTTTGTCCACCTTTACACAGAATGAAAGTGCACTGGGAAATATTTTTGAGCATTTTTATACTACCTACACCTTATTTTGCCTTTGACTGAATATGGCCTTTTTAATTGGTATATGACATTTAATAAATAAACATAAAAATGCTCACCTCAATATATTTCGGATGCGACAACGCAAAATATCGATCTGACATGATGTAGATGCGATACGCATCTTTGTACTGAACCGCCAAATCGGAGAGAATTTCCAAAAATTCTGCAATATAAAGGAATTTTAATGATTGTAACATCAGATAACAATATGTTGGTAATTATTGGTTTAATGGGCATTTACACTTTTAGCGACACCCAATTATTTAGCGTAACTCCCTGCGATCGTGTTTTAATTTATCGTCACTCGTATCGAACTTCTTATTTTCGCACTTGTGTACCTAATGTAACACAGTTAAGTAATTCGTCAGAAATAGGGGGATGTCGTGCACTCAAGCCTCCTTGGCATTCAATAGTGGTAGGTATAGGTTACTACATACATTGAGCTACTGCTCTGGTTCGAAAAAAAAATCAAAAAGTGGATCAAAAGTCTTTGTAAATGTCCAGTATTTTGGACGTTGTCGAATTAAGGGTTAAGCGCTCGTTCTTAATATTTATGAGCAAAAACTTACTATTAGAATCACAGAGGAACATATTCCCATTCCCTATAACTGGGTACGGAGTGGGCCCAGAAATATTGTACCGTTTCACATCACGAACAAAGTAAATCCACGAACTAATAACGAAGAGAACAATCAAACACAACAACAAAAACAATATCATTTTGTTTTTTTACGCGGCCGTGTGTGGTCGCGGCTGGGTCACAACTGCCGGGTACTTGTTATTCAGTTGGCTGACATTGTATCGCCTTGGTCGACCTTTTAATTACGCAATTTTTTTATTCCAAAATTCTGTAGACTTGTATTTGTCATCGAGGTTGCTTTAAAATGAGTGCATTCAATAGACCTTGACCTTGAAAAGCCCAGAATTACCGGCACAGGAGTAGCAGCCGTACCATGAGTTGCCACTACGCGTTTACTTTCTATTAACCCCTGGAACGCTGCTGTCATAAATTTGCTTGTCGATTAATAACTTTAATTATTTTATATTATAGTCCAAATGGCTTGTGACAGATCTGTCACTAGGCACTCCAGGGGTTAATCCCGCTCGTACAGTCAAAGGCATAAATATATATACACTTTTTTATCTTATGTGATTAAAATAAGGTGCAAAAGTGTATACATATTTTTGCCCTTGACTGTACTCGCGTATTGGTGCGAGCGTAAGTAAACGCGCATTAATAACGTAGCGGCATCTCGCGTAAAGGTGCATTCAGACCAAAAAAGCATTGGCTGTTCTATCCTCCGCTCTACGAAATCAAACAATCACGTTTGTTGTAACGATCGAATTTCGTAGAGTGGGGGGATAGAATAGCGAATGCTCGTTTGGTCTGAATGCACCTTAAGGTGAAGGCTCCCAGTACAAGTCGGGCTTTGGCCGAGGGTACTCCTGATGAAGATCCTCTTAATGGGTTGAATATACCTGCCTCGATATTACAAGTACTTACCTGTTTAATTCGGTTCAGCTCTCGTTAATACCTAAAACTTCTAAAACTACAACAAATAAAACCATGGAAGCCGCACGCCATACTAAATTGCCTTTCGAAAACGGTCCTGAATTTTAGTTGACATTTGTGTCACCCCCCTTCAATGCATCACGGCAATGAATTTTAAAATTAACCTATAAAAACTTAAACCGCCTTTTAAAAATAGTTGTGATTGGTCCATCGAAGTTTTGATTGGCTACATTCTATAAACATTTGTCAAATATGTTGCGCCGAAATATGCACGGTGTTAAGAAAACCGCTGTGTCCTGCCCATCTTGACACAATTGAACAATTGTTTTAAGGGGCATTTTTGAACTGGCGTTAGACGTCCATGTTATAGGTATACCTACATAATTATACAAATAATAATAATACCTACATAATTATATCGTAATATATGGTCGAAGTAGTCGACTGAATAACTTCAAGGTAAAAAAGTAGGTAATTATTGTTTTTCTACTTTTCTATTAGGTACACATGTTTTTTTAACACGCAAGGCACTACACAATGCGTTTATGCTATAAACAATAATAGGTAATAAATTGACTTATAACAGTTAACAGCACTTATTGTAAATAAATAATTAAAGATGATAATCAGGCATCGGACTCTTTATAGCACGGTCATCATCATTATCGACATTATCCTATCTAAGTCCATTAACATAACATAATCCTCCCCTTTGGACCTACTTACATCTACACATATCTACATTAAGTTAGCTGCGATGGTACAGTCGAGTTCATAAATGTATGAGCAAATCCAAGGCTTCAAAAATAAATGAGCATAGAAAGGTAGATATGCATCTGAACAGATTTACCAATCAAACATATGTGTAGGTACGGTATCTGAGCATGTGTCACATTAATATGTAAGCAACTGAAAAGTCATAAATATCTGTACTAATAGTTTTCAAAATTATATAACTATGTGAATCTCCAAAAATATCTACGCAAAACTTTTTCCGTATATTTTGACAGTCATCGAAAAGAGTAGGTACTGTACTTACTGTCAAACCACACTTTTATCTCTTTTACTTCACGTGTGACGGCTTTTTAACCATCTTTGCAGTTTTGGAGTATGACTTATGATAGACTTAAAAGAGGTTGTTATCAACTTTCTTGACTGGTCACTTACAAATGTATAAAAGATAACGATAACATGTAATGTTTAATATTAGTACAGATATTTATGACTTTTCAGTTGCTTACATATTAATGTGACATACGTATATTATGCTCTGATTAATATGATGGGTAAAATTGTACACATATTTTAGATTGGTAAATCTGTTCAGATGCATAATGTATCTTTCTTTGCTCATTAATTTTTGAAGCCTTGAATTTGCTCGTATATTTATGAACTCGACTGTAGGTAGTTTTTGCTGGCATATTGGATAGAAAGTACTAAATTGACGCAGGAACAAGAGATTCGTCAACGCAGATCTTCTTTTCGTTGTCTTGTTTCACACCACTCTGTCACGCTTTTAGTTGCTGTTTCGACCCAGTATATTGAAAAAAAACCGGTGCACTTGTATTTCTTTTTCATGCTAAGCATCATCTCACACAAAAATCACCACTGCGTCACGTTTTTTTAGGGACACAAAGTAACAACGAAAAGAATTTTGACTCAGATATCTCATGAGTCATTATAAACGCGCTGGTTACATTGAGGACTATACATATAAAAGGACCATACCCCAATGATATAATACTTATATATCATTGCCATACCCATACAATTTCCTTTTCCATTTGTTAGAATAGGATAGGACTTCTTTTCTTTGGTGGATCCTTTTATATTTTTTTTGTCTTTGTTGTGCAATTTGGGCAATAAAACATTTTTATTCTTTATTATTAAAATAGGTAAAGATTTAAATTATATAATTAAGAATGTTTTATTTTTGTTTATTTAATAAATACGGTTAATATAAATTACAATCGATTTCAGTCTCTTATAATGGTACAAAAAGTTGGTTACAATGGTCATACAAACATTTTAAAGCTATATAATTCGATAAAAAACACGCCCTTTTTCGCTTCTGCACACCTAATCAAGATGTCATTCTGCATTCGTATACGATGATCAGAGATCGGACAATTGTGGGTCATTGTTCGCAATAATATGGACATTTATTTTATTTATTTATTTGTTTATAGGCTAGGTAACAGATTGTGAATTATTTCACTTATAGCTAACATAGTTTCGTTAAATAATATTAAATTCACATTCCAATAACTACCAAGCACAACTTTGTATATAATAATAAGTATTAATTTAACGCTACAGACTAAGGAGACTTATTACAAACTATTGAGATCATAAGAGATCGCTTAATAAGAAACAAACTTAACGACTAGACATATTCTTTAGAGATCGTACAAATTGGTTTAGGTTTAAACAAAAAATATCGACATCTTTACAAATTTTGTTATAGGAGGTACACATACGAGCTAAGGGGCTGTTTTGACTGGCATTATTACTGGCTATAGGTATTAGGAATTGTACAGGATTACGACATGGCTTGGGGTATACACGAAATTGTAGATTGCTAACTGTATCGGAGTCTATCTTATTATTAATAATTTTATACAGCATTACAAGATCATTCAAACTTCTTCTGTTTTGTAAACTGTCTCCATGACATGACTCCATAGTTGATTAAAATTAATAATAAAACGAATAATTTCTTGAAATTGGATTTCGAAGGTTTAAGGTGACTATTTACAATGGTTTTCATAGTTAACGGTGTCAGATATGTAATTTTTTGAAAATGATATTTTTTTCTTTGGTTATCGTCGGGGATAGTGTAATACCGCCAATTTGAGTGTCAATTGTTTCATATTTCAACTCTATCGGCTTTGGTAGTTACGCGGCATTGCACTATCCCCGACGTTATGACATCCAATATTTATAATTTATATAATATTAAGTAGTGTGAGGTGTGATTACTGGAGAAAAAATAAAAGTACAAAACAAAATATTTAGTTAATATGTAATTTGATTTGTGTTTTCACAATCACTCAATGATTAAATATTCAATTAACTTTGGAGTCATGTCCATATTACTGCGAACAATCACGCACATTTGTTCGATCTGTGGTCATACATTGTTATGGTACGTGACTTATCGTATACGATTGCAGAAAATGCAGAACATACGATTGCAGAAGATGCAAAGCATCTTGGCTAGACTTGCAGTATCTTGCTAGAACCATCTGTCTTCTTTTGTCAAATCGAAGTGATAGCCAAGAAATGTAAACCCCAAATATTGAGTGTTGCACAGCTCTTTCTACCCTCGAGTGCTAGCGTTGCCAATGTCTCGCAGCTTTCGGAAGGTGAGTTGCGACGTGTCGTACGCGCTCAAGAACACGTCGTAGTTTCGCTCCAGTACCTGTCATAGAGATATGACTGTAAATTGGGATTTACTATGTTCTTTAACTTTCTTTCTCTGAACTGTCTTTCTTTCTTTAACTTAGTTTTACCTAAAAGTACCTCATAATGCGTCTATAGGCATAGTTTTGGGAGAGGCCTACGTCCAGCAGTGGACTGAGATAGGCTGATGATAAATGAATATTGAGTAATTTATTGGTTTTAAGGAAAATACTCTCTAAAAGCAGAGTTGTAGACCAAATTTGAATTTAATATCTAATTTAATGAGTAGCAGGCCAGGGTGCTTAGACGAGTTGCCAATCGCTAGCGCTTCCTCGTCAATCGTAAACAAAAGGCAGCTAACTGTCTTTGTCGCACTAATATGAAAAAGAGAGGGAAATCTACGATACGCTACTAAGCGTAACATTGACAGGGGTTTCAAAACTCGAATCCGGCCTGCTACCGCGAACACCGACGCAAATACCGAGGATTTGTCTCTGTCACGCCAACGAAGGCCTCATTAGAGTGAAATTCGCGAACTTTGGTGTTCACGGTAGCAGCTAGCTGAGAGGACAACCAGAAAACGGCCTCATAGTTACCAATCCTGTCAACCAACCAGTAACGAAATATCTCACCTGCTTAACTTCAGTGCTCATCAGTGAATCCATCCCCATCTCGGCCAGCGTCGTCGTGTCTGACACCTTGGTCGGGTCCTTAATGCCTGAACACATAGCGCATGATATTGCAAGTTGATGAATTGATGTGTAACATGACGGATACGGTTACTTGATCGCAATGACACTAATAATAACTCATTCACGGAAAAAATCTTGTAAAAAATAATTATACAAGCTTTTAGCTATTACTAACTATGTAGATGTATAGATACTGTTTGTCAATAAAAAACAAAAAACTTCAAAAAAATATGGCCCCCTTGCTTGAAATTTGTTCGTTATACAAAACGTGGTTCGTCGAAATTCGTTGATTTCGTAGAGTGGGGAATAGAATAAGCATTCGCTCGGTTGGTCTAAATCCACCCTTAGGGTCTCAGGTTCCAATTGAATCAATGTACATACCGAAGATAGAGGCAATAGTCTTCGTCAGATCAGGAGTGGATTGGCCTCGAGGACGCATGTCAGCTACCAGGGTAGACGCGACCACCGCATGTGGCAGAGTCATGAATACCCCCAGGGTCTCCATACAGGAGTCGATGCGCTGCGTTCTGGTCCCGTTGATCTCAGCATCTTCAGGGCCCAGCATGTCCACTACCTGGACAATGGTTTCTTATTGTAGGTTTTTTTTATGGAAAAGGCAGCGAACCGACGTATGATGGGAAGCGATCACCGTCGTCCATGGACACCCTCAACACCATTGCGTATTACATGCGCGCCTTTAACTCCTTTAAGATGGGAATACGCTCTTTTCTTGAAGGTTTGGAGAACGTAGGTATACTTTACTTGTAGTAGGGTGAATCAACTTTTTTCTGTCTGTTATTGCCATGGTTACGGACACCTGAGTCACGCTGGTTTTATGCAAGATTATGCTACTTAAATTATGCCGAACCATTGACACCAAAAAAATTCTATTGAATTATCTTGCTACGCGTCACTTTTGCATTTGCTTACCTACTTGTTACAACATGACGCAAACGACGACAAACCACCAACGCGAACCATCATAAACTTACTATCTGGTGATTGTGAAACAGGTTGTCAATGGAATGTCACTTGTCAACTAAGAAATGATTAAATTCACAGAGCACGGACCTCTTTAGTGTGTAACCTTAGAGATAGAGGCGGCCTTGGCTGTCATTTTCATAGAAATCGACCGTGTCAGGTAATTTTGACATGTTAATGTAAATAGTGTTGTGGTATGGCTCGATATTTTTATCGATAGATAGACCAAGAGTTATTTGACTAAAAATGTTACTTGAAAAAAGCTATTCAAACATTCTCATTTTTAAAATCTCACTAAAATGATGTCGTTATGAATGATATAAAAACTGTAAAATTTATACATTTATTTGAATTTATATTTACAATAAGTACCTACTTACATTAAGTTGTTAGCTTTAAGGTTAAAGTTAAACAACAAGTGTTAAGGGTAAGGCTAGACAGAGGTTAAACAACAGGCGGTCTTTTGGCCTGTGTAAGTTATATATGTTACCTTTGCATTGGTTTGTTTGTTCAAGGTGTGCAATAAATAATATTTATTATTACTCTCTTTATTTATTTAAAAACTTAGGTTATAGGAATACTACCTGGAAATTACATACTTAAATTAATATGTATAAAAGATAACATCAGAAATCCTTTAAAAGGTACTTTACTTTTAAAACATAATAAAATTATTTAGCAAAGCTAACTTACCTTATCAAACGCAGGATGGAGTTTTAAAGTTGGACAGGCATTGGATGACAATATAGATCTTGGATTTGTTTTTACAAAATAGTCATTTTGGAAGTGGTCCAAACAAATTGTGTCGTGTTTTTGCGGAAACCAGTTCAACTTTCCAGTCGCGTTCTCTGACACATGGTTCTATAGGAAATCTAAAAATTAAGTCAGAATTTCTTAAACTATATGTTTTTGTATAGTTGCTTCATTGTCTGCACTCTAGATAAATATTATATTATTGCTAAATATAAATAAATAAATAAATGTTTGGGGGACAGTCTCATACAGATCAACCTAGCCCCGAACTAAGCAAAGCTTGTACTATGGGTGCTAGGCGACGATATATATATGTACTTAAATAGAGAAATACACATAATTATACAATTTATACTTACTTATATATAGGAAACGTCCGTAACTCGGGAACAAATTTTGAATTTCTACTAACACCGTTTAGTTGTAAGAGTTTACATAGACTATCGATAACAAATTCAGCGTCGTGTCTCTTCACTATGTCTCTCGCCCATACTAATTTTATATTGAATTTAATATAACTTTTTTTACTTACCTGTGATAGGAAACGTTTGAATTTTGTTTATTAACGTACGTAGACTGGTTCTTGCACCAGATTACAGAGCAATGTGGCATTCTTGGTATATTTTTATAGTTTATATACCCATGACGTCCCGAGAGGTACTGACAGCACATATGCGTTTTACGCATATGCGCGGCACGGGTTTTGTCTGTCACGCCGTCTCTCTATAGGCGCCCTAAGAGTTCCAACCTCCTTGATTAAATTCAACACGATAATATGCTCCTTTGCCCAGAACGTGCAAGATCTAAATAATTATGGTAAATCTAACTACCCGGTTTTTGGTCAGAGTAAGAGTACGATCCGATTGCCCAGAGTGGCGATTATGGGCATTTACCTCCTAATGTATCTGTATAGTTAATAGGAGAGGTCTACCTCTAGCAGTGGACCAACATTGGCTGATTATGTAATGGGTACTGACCAGGCCGACATCTCCAATGGCCCCCCACTGAACAGCCAGCGCTGGGAGTCCGTCAGCTCTCCTCAGCTCACACACCCGCTCTATGGCACAGTTCGCGAAGCCATAAGCGTTCATGCCGCGGCCGCCACGGCCTGAAGACACAGAAGAGAATACCACGAAGTAGTCCAGATCGGTGAGCTCGCGTGACGCCAAGTCCAGGGCGCGTGTCGCTGTCGAATTAGATAGGAAACAATTCGCCATGTAAAGTTTTCTGACGGTATGGATATTATAATTTTTCCTGATAGTCATCGTCTTAAGGTTCAAGAAAATGCGGCTCTTTTATTTTTATTTATTCATCCACAAAACTGCACAAATGTCACCTCACTTAAAAAAGATGATTAACAATTTATAGAAAATAAAATAAAAGAGCCGCATTTTGCTTGAACCTTAAGAGGCTATCAGGGAAAACTATTTTTTTTTATGTGACGAAGGTAGGCAACTGAGCTCTCAGTCCACCTCATGGAAAGCAGGAACTGAGGCCCATAGACATTAGTGATTAAAAATCGCCTATGCGCTTCCTACCCTGAGGACTTAGATGGAATACTCATACCTTCAGAAAACTTTACAAAGCCAATTATGAGGGTTTTTGTAAAAATGTCCTTCTTGACTAGGGTTGCCAACTATTTTCATTAAAATTTATGTTAATTCCAAAAAAATACGCGTAAAATATAGTACATATTTTCTCTATAGCGGAGGCATCGCCCGTCCATCATACATTGCTCGGTTCCAAACAAAAAAGTATGCTAAGCATTTTCCCAACGCAAAAAAAGACAGTTCTCACCATGAATCTTAGGTTTAGCGACGTTGTGGAAGTGTCCAGGGGTCTGGTTCTCCAGCAGGGCGTCGTGGATCACCGCGGCGAGGTTGAAGACGCCGCCGACTGGGGCGGCTGCTGATGCCTCCTGTAACACCAAGTAATATTATTATAGGAAAAAATAAAAGCCGTGTCTGACGCCATTTTTCCGTAAAATAACTGTCAAAAACTGACAAGCAGAACCTAACGCCTCCACTACACGTCTGCGGATGAGTCCGCGGACGTCGGCATATGCATCCGCAAGCGAATCTTCACCAACCATCCACACGTCTGTTGATCGTTCAGTCTGAGTACAATCTCGTCAGGCGCTACACGCGAGAAAGATGACGTTGAAACTGTAGCAGCCGCACCATGATTTAAAAAATAACCCATTTTATTGAACCCGTTTACGTGCGTCAGTTACGTAATGCATCATGGGCATCTTATTGAAATACATAATTAATGACTTTAACTGTACATTTTTTTATTGTCCTGGTGGTAAACCAGGTAGTTGCTGGCATGCATTCACATTGGTAGATGGCGACCGACTGACGGCGCGTCGGACGTGTGGTCGCGATGCTGGACGCTTGCCTTTGAGCCCTTTGATCCGCGCCACAAAAACCGATAACAAGCGGATATCTGTGGCGGACGCGTCCGCAGACGTCAAATACCTACCGCAGATGACCAAATCACCCCCTCTACACGTCCGCGGATGCATCCGGCGATGACGTCCGCGGACCCATCCGCAGACGTGTAGTGGAGGCATAAAATGAATCGCACAATAAGAGATCATGCTAGCCCCTGTGACTTACGAGTAAATTAAAATTTTAGTTACCATCAGCAAATCTCGAGCACCATCTGCAGTGGTTGTATCCTTCGTCGACAATAACACCTGTACCCCTGCTTCACGCCATCTATAAGGTATTAAGCACAATCAGCATTATGACGGGTACCTAAAATAATGTCTTAGATGAAAAAATAGTCTTCATCTGTTCTAATTGAGACGAAAGTACGCAATCGTGACTAAGACATAGATATATTTTTTATTAAATAATAGCTTATATTTTCAATTCGACTCCAATTGGACATTATGGACAGGATAATATGTTGATATAAACTTTCACGATTATCACTCATAGTCAGTGATCGGTTTTTTTGATTCACCCGGCGGGTCTCCTATAGTAACTTGAAAAATAAACATTAATTGTATTGTCATGTTTCTGTTTCATAAAATATGTTCTCGTGTGTATAATATAATAGTCTTAAATAAAAAAATATAGTCATATCCGATTATACGAAAAATCCCGCTAGGGTGAATCCAAAAAACCGATCACTGCTCATATTTTAAAGACTCTGCCTGCGACCACGGGCCAACGTCATGCCCGAAACGTCAGGATATAATTAAACGTAAGTTTACGCGATTAAGACCCGTTTGTCTTTGAAGTATTATAATATTATGGTCCCGTTTTAGCCATTTATCGTGCTACGCGTCACTTTCGCACTTGCATACTTGTGAGAACGTGACGGCAACGACGACAAACGATTCGACGCTGTACCATCATAATAAGCCTACTGATCCATTAGATACTGTGGCCCTACCGCGAACTTCGATTTGTCTCTCTCACTCTAATGAAGCCTCCATTGGAGTGACTGAGAAAAATCCTCGAAATTTACGAATTTCGATTTTCGCGGTAGTAGGCCTGATTTGTGTGATTTGAGACCGGTGAACGCATATAAACATGGAAACCGCCTTTAAGAACATTGCCATTCAAATTATCGGGACCACTAGCACACAAACACAAATACACCCACATTGAAATAAGGCGATACGTTTACAGACTCGAATGAAAAATAGAGAGAAGAAAATGATAGTCATCTCTTTTGCACAAATATCAATAGTTAAAGTGTAGACGAAATGCATATAACGTCACTAAATACCAATCAGCAACAAGAATTCGCTAATAGCCTTCATGCAATTATTGCTACCCATAACTGGCAACCTAGACGTTTGCGGATATTTAAAAATATTGTGTCATGGATAGGTTTATGCCGTACATTAAAGAGCCAGTCGAGTAATTCACTATAAAAATATATAATACTAGCTTTTGGCCGCGGCTTCGCACGCGTAGATTTTGGACTTCTATGAAAAAAAATGTATTCAACCGACTTCAAAAAAGAAGAAGGTTGCCATTTCGATTGTATGTAGTTATATATTATGCATGTTACACGGTTTCCTGCTAATAATGAATCCTATTTTGTTTTTTTTTCTCAGGAGATTCAAAAGTGGCCGAAATAAGTTTAATATTTGTGATTTTTTTCTTGGTTTCGCCTTGACTTGTCGACAATCATTTCATGGAATGTTGTTTCAAAGACAACGGTTCAAGTATTTTCATTTCATCGACAAGTCATTCTGTCCAAGAATAGTTTTCAGTAAATTTAAATCAGGGAATTTTGAATGATGCTTGACGATTTCCTTTACGGGTTCTTATTTTAGTTTGGTTTAAATTTAGTAATATTTATTCCGCAGTTCTAAACTAACCCTTAGCCTACTTTAATAGCTGTTTGCTTATATGTGGGGTCACAGTTGTAACCTAACTTAAACATATTTTAATAGCCGTTCGTTTCTATGTGGGGTCGCACTGGTCGCAATTCTAACCAAACCTAAACCTACTTTGATAGCCGTTTGCTTTTGTGTGGGGTCGCAGTTCTAACCTAAACTAAACCTACTTTGATAGCCGTTTGCTTATGTGTGGGGTCGCAGTTCTAACCTAACCTACTTTGATAGCCGTTTTCTTTTGTGTGGGGTCGCAGTTCTAACCTAAACTAAACCTACTTTGATAGCCGTTTGCTTATGTGTGGGGTCGCAGTTCTAACCTAAACTAAACCTGCTTTGATAGCCGTTTGCTTATGTGTGGGGTTTGCAGTTCTAATCTAACCTAAACCTACTTTGATAGTCGTTTGCTTATGTGTGGGGTCGCAGTTCTAACCTAACCTACTTTGAGAGCCGTTTTCTTTTGTGTGGGGTCGCAGTTCTAACCTAACCTAAAACTACTTTGATAGCTGTTCGCTTATGAGTGGGGTCGCAGTTCTAACCTAAACTAAACCTACTTTGATAGCCGTTTGCTTTTGTGTGGGGTCGCAGTTCTAACCGAACCTACTTTGATAGCCGTTTTCTTTTGTATGGGGTCGCAGTTCTAACCTAAACTAACCCTGCTTTGATAGCCGTTTGCTTATGTGTGGGGTCGCAGTTCTAACCTAACCTAAACCTACTTTAATAGCCGTTAGTTTCTGTGTGGGGTTGGAGTTCAAACCTAACATAAACCTACTTTCAATGCCGTTCGTTGCTGTATGGGGTTACTATTCAAACCTAACCTGAACCTCCTTTGATAGTCGTTAATTTCTGTGTGGAGTCGCATTTCTAATCTAACCCAAAACCTACTTTGATAGCCGTTCGTTTCTGTGTGGGGTCGCAGTTCTAACCTTTCCTAAACCTAAGTAGAATCTTACCTTATTACATTCTGTTTGAAGTCTGTTTCATTGAACAGCATATTAGTATGACATAATTAAATACTTAATTGCAAATAAACTACACGAATTAGAAAGCTGAATTTACAGTGAGGCGGTCCGTGTACCCGCGCTGCTTATACACCTACTGTCCGCGAGCTGTCAAACAAACATTTGAAATTCGTTCGCTTTGAATCATATGTCGCCATGCAAAATTGTAGATATTTTTAACGAACAAACAAATAAATATGGTTTTGTCTAGACTTAAAAAATAAAACCTCACAATGACCTCAAAATTTAATATCAAAAGTATCTACGTATTCATCGTACCTATGTTACTCGTATATAACATGGTATGTAGATAAATACCTACATCTTCATTGGCAAGAACACTTCTATGAAGTTTTGAATGAAATAGCCCAACGAATCTGGTTCCTTCTTACAAACTTTAACCTTCCATTTAACCCCCATAGGGATTGAATTTTCAAAAAACCTGAAACACGTGTTTACTTATTTATTGTTAAAAACATTCATGTGAAGTTTCGAATAAAATAGCCCAACTAATCTTATTTCCCCATACAAACTTTAACCCTCCATTTAATCCCCATAGGGAATGAATTTTCAAAAAAACCTGAAATACGTGTTTACTTATTTATTGTTAAAAATATTCATGTGAAGTTTCGAATAAAATAGCCCAACCAATCTTATTTCCCCATACAAACTTTAACCCTCCATTTAACCCCTTTAAGGGATGAATTTTCAGAAAACCTGAAACATGTGTTTATTTATTTATTATTAAAAACATTCCTGTGAAGTTTCGAATAAAATAGCCCAACTAATCTTATTTTCCCATACAAACTTTAACCCTCCATTTAACCCCCATAGGGAACGAATTTTCAAAAAACCTGAAATACGTGTCTACTTATTTATTCTCAAAAACATCCATGTGAAGTTTCGAATAAAATAGCCCAACTAATCTTATTTCCGCATACAAACTTTAACCCTCCATTTAACCCCTTTAAGGGATGAATTTTCAAAAAACCTGGAACATGTGTTTACTTATTTATTATTTAAAACATTCCTGTGAAGTTTCGAATAAAATAGCCCAACTAATCTTATTCTCCCATACAAACTTTAACCCTCCATTTAACCCCCATAGGGAACGAATTTTCAAAAAACCTGAAATACGTGTCTACTTATTTATTCTCAAAACATCCATGTGAAGTTTCGAATAAAATAGCCCAACTAATCTTATTTCCCCATACAAACTTTAACCCCCCATTTAACCCCTTTACGGGATGAATTTTCAAAAATCCGTTCTTAGTGCGCCTCTGAACATTATAAAGAATGTACATGCCAAGTTTGAACTCTCTAGGACCAGCGGTTTGGGCTGTGCGTTGATTTAAGTCAGTCAGGACATTGCCGTTTATATATATAGATAATTTTTGCAGTGTAAAATATACCCGGTCTTAAAATGTAGTAATGAAATAAAACGGATGGTAAGCTGTACCTGTAGCCTATAGACGCCCCAAATTGGAGAATTAGTAAATTTACAATTGTAGCACTTCTAACCTTGGTGAAATTGGGGGCCTGGTGAAATACGAACGGACGGACAGACAGTGAAGTCATAATAAATGGATTCTGTTTTTTACCCGTTGGGATTTGGGAGGGAACCTCAAAAACGCCTTTATGAGTGAAAATGACAGTAAAAATTCTACCTCACTTTGAAATAACGGAATGACGGTAATAATATTTTTGCAAATGGTGACAACCATAGATTTATTAGGCCTAGATCGAGTGTCGCGGCCCCTACAGTGAAGCCACTCCAATCCTGAACATTGTTCAGGATTCGAAAGCTCCCCTGTCAGTGCTCACGGATCAGTCATTGTTGACACAGCTCCCGCTTTTAATTGTATAATGACGAAAAAATTATCGGGTGCGCAGTGTTGAAGTTTTCCCACAAATCAACAGACCCAAACACACATGCTAGTATCACATTCCACTCGTAACTATTAAGATTAATGTGTTATTTTTACGTAATAGTAAATGAAATAATCATAAAGAAATTTAGGCGCCATTACACGAAAATATTGCCAGTGTAATAATATTTTTTTCTCCCCAATTAGTGCATAATAGGTAATTAGATAATTATGTTCGAAAATTTCTACATTTGACAGGGTATCGTTATTTGTAATTGTAATATCTATTTACGTATTCGTCAAGTTTTATTTGAGATCAGTTTTTTGTCTAATATAATGTTCATTTTAGATGTCCACTTGATGAGAAACAGCAGTTAGGTAACCTTATCAGTCGGTGTTAATGTCTAACGTATAATCATATTTCTTACCTATCTACTACTGTTACTGTGCCCGCTTGCTGGTGAGGGCTGTTACTGCGCTTATCGCACACACATATAAATTTACTAATAATAGTAATAAAACACCAATTATATGTATTACTCATTTATAGTGTTCTCTGTCAAATATTGATCTTTTGCTAGGCATCCAATCACTTTCTCGTCTCTCTAATCGTACAGCTTTTACCCATTAGTCTCTTCTAACAGCATTTTGCGGTAATCTGAATGGAAAGAATAAAAATGCGATGTAAAATGGAAATATCAAATTTAATTATAAATTTGAGAACTAGGTACTTTTGCATAAGTAGTTAAATCCCATGAAAGAGAAAAGGGAATTTATTAATATGTAATATATTGAAATCAAATATCAGTTAAATAAAAAAACTTGCTTCGTTTGGAATAACAACATTCCTATACCTACTATCCTACTATTTTGAAACGTCGTATGTTATTGTAAAATTAAATGCAGTTACGACGTTTTAGTTTAAAACGGTAGTATAGAAAAATGTCATCAATATTATTATATTTATTTTAAAAATTATCGAAGTTATCTGTTTACTTACACGTTAAAAGTAATTCCAGTGTCCTTAGAATTACTGTAACTGTTTTTACACCAGCCTACAGCACATGAAGGCATTTTTAACTCGTTTTTACCGTAATTAATAGACACGCATTCGGACGTCCGTCAATCACTGTCAACCCGGCCAAACTAAAACGGCTCCAGGAGTCGTTTTTTAGGAACTCCCACTCAAGAGTAGTTTGCATTGGGTCATAATTGCACGGACAGAATGTTTCCATGGTTTATATGCGTTCACTGTTTGAGACTTAACCTCGTAAGACCCACCATAGTTACTTTTCCTATTTTTAATTTGAACTGTGTTCTGATATGCACAGTCACGTCTAACAATATGTACACATTTCGGAAAGTATATCAAAGGCATAAGGATCAAAATTGTATACATATTACAGCCACCGTACAGTCGCGTTCAAAATTGCACGAACTGTTTTTGAATGAATTCATTCATAAATCGTCCATGTAATTCTGAACGTCACTGTACATTGGTAAGGATTTCGTTCATTTCAAATAGAAATGAAACAAAAGAAATTCAACTTTAATAAGTTCATGAAAGATTGAACAGATTGGATTGATGTACATCGGGTCTTGGTTAAACAGCATTGCTTACCGCCGCACGCAGCGTGCTTGGTACCCGGTGGTCACGCCTCCGCGAGAGTTCAGGATGAGAGTCCGCGCACCTCGACGAGTCAGCCACTGTGCCAGCTCCAACCCAATACCACCCAACCCACCTGGAACATACATGTTAATTATTTGGTATTACTCTAATACATTCAAAATTTCAGGCACTGAAAAGTCAATTCAAACGATATAGCCACTCAATTGATTCATTCTGGCTTCATTCAACAGCGGTTGCGACTTGCGACCTCTCAATCTTATTTGTGGGTAAAATACTTTTAGTACATTTAGTGCAGATAAACATTACTATGTCTGTTTACAATAAGACCGTTTAACTACAAAACATTTTTTTACCTTTTTTTCTTTCTAACTGTCGTAGAAATAAATATGTAAAACTGTACATAATTACGCCTGCGTGTTATCCAATACACTTCACAATCTTGACATTCACCTTTGGCTCGAATAACACTCGCTAATGCCTCTTATTATACAGTAGCCGCATAAATAACTATAGTTTTTCATAATGGAGGCGTACAATGAAATGTAATCTTCCTCTGTTCTAACTAGAGAGGCCACTTCGCTTTACAAAAACTATAGTGTAACCACACTGTAAACAAATACTAGACAGCGTTATGTTTCTGAAGAGTGACGTCGATTTCCTCGTCGACCAGGATGCTTAGCCAAGTTGCCAATCGCTAACGCTTAGTAGCGTATCGTAGTTTTCCCTCTCTGTCACCCTTTCTTATTAGTGTGACAAATACAGTTAGCTGCCTTTCGCTTACGATTGACGATTAAGCGTTAGCGATTGGCAACTTGGCTAAGCATACAGTGGTATCAAAAAAAACATTAAGTTGCCGACCCACTTAGTCCACTGTAATATTCAGGGGTTTTTTAGTTCGGCAACAACATGCAAGGTACTGTAATGGCAACCTAATTACATCTACTAAATATATACGTATGAAAGTTAAATAAAGATATACTTGTCTTATCTTACAAAAAAATTAACTGAAGTGTTGGAATCAATATATTTTCACTAATGGCACGCAATAAATTTTAAGAACGGACTTTTAAAATTAGAGATAATGAAAGTGCACAAGTAATAAATAACCTAAAACAACACTCTTGTACAAAATGCTTTGGACATATTTATGGCCAATACTTATTGCTAAGTGTGTGAAAATACAAACAAAGACATTTCGAGGAATGCACCAAGAGGAAGAACTATAAAAATACACCAATAATTGTTCAACAACCTTGGCATAGGGTCTATTATGCAATGTAGATCCTACTCAGTTGGTTTTACTTTTACAGCCCCGCAAAACATCTGTAAGCAACTCCGGAGTTGAGGGCGGCACCAACTGACGAGAGAGATGACGATAACTTACGGTCTAAGTGAGAGCAAGACGAAACACCCCGCGGTTTGGGGATGGAAAAATCCTAGAGGAGTGACAAGTGAAGATAATCCTTGTGGTGTTGTGTTAGAGTCTAAGATTATATTTTGTAAAAAGTGCCATAGTAATTAAGTTTACCTAATTTTGTTAAAAATTAAGAGAGGGCACTTCGATTGCAGCCGGGAAGAATGCGGGTCGTGCAGTTTTGTAATAGTTTCGATATTTTTGGAATATTACGTATTAGATTAATTATCTAAATCGTACATTAGAATCAGTGGTTGCCGATCCAGTATTCACAGCTAAGTGTTTTATTACCAATTGTGTCGTGTGCATTCTAAATATTATATGTAAATCATATATCATTAATTAAATTGGTTTAAATAATATAGGTACTATAAGGTACTTTGTAAATAATTGGTTACATTAATATTGACCACTTTTATGGTAATAACTGAGTACACACGACATACCTTTTATGATTGTTCTGATTGTCCTTGTGTGATATTTGTGTATAGAATTATAATATTGTGTTGGGTTCGATTCCCGATATTCAAATACCTAAGACTTGAATAAGTGATTATGACATTGTTGTACTTTTATGTCATGATCGGAGATTGTACGTACGTCACAGTGTGGATCAGTAATATCTTACTGATCCATTTATGTGCTGTTCTATAACCACTGTGTATAATTTAACGTGATTATCAGATTATGACTGATACTTAATCATGATAATATTTAAACGAGTTCGATCCTCGTTCAATTGATATTAGCCAAAGAACCTTATATTGGATTGTTTTACAAACAGGGGGTTCGAATCCCTATTTACTGATATTTCTGAGAACAGGCTAACATATTGTGGACACTTAATGTTGATGTCAATTTAATATATAACAGACTTATTTCTGTGTGTAAGGAGTCCTTAAATATAATTGAATTTTCTGAGTGTTATACTATACATTATTGTCTTGGAATTTTCATTCAAGAGGTTGTATTTGTAATTAATGTTACGGTGTAATGTAATAATTATTATTATTTACTTAGCATAAATAATACTTGCTTTTGCCGGGTTTTTCTGGGTTTCCCTGGTTTTAGCAAAATATATTGAATTATGTTCCCAGAAAAGGAAGGTGTTTAGGTACTTTTGCTTTGTGTAAATTTAAAGAAGTAGTTTTATTTGGTATGATAGTAATTGTTAATTTTCGTAATAGTCTAGTAATCTTTAATGAGGTTAAAGATTTTGTTATGTATTTAAAACTTAATAGATCGAATAGGAACACACCTTTCCTTACTAATTTGCGATAATATATTTCAATTTTATAAATCGCCATGTGACTTATCAATCAATACCCCTACTTACCTCAGACCTTACTTATTACTAGCAATTATTTTCACAACTATTTGATTCCCTTAAGAAATAAAGTCGAGCCCGAATTAAATACACGCCAGATACCATTACAGTACTAAGTTGTGAACTAACTCATATTAGGTACTTTTTAGGTTATTACTTTGCAACTTACCTGGGCGTTGAAGCCATCAAAATTTCGCCTCTGTTAAATACTGTGGGGTTGCACTTAAAGTCCAATAAGAGAAGTAGGGGCAATTAGGCATGCTGTAAATCAACACATGTATGGCAGGACATGTTTAGCGAATGCTACGAATATGTCACTTAAATCTGGAGTAAAACCCGACTGAATAAATACCTTCACCTTACATGAAAACACAGCAATCAAATAGCATTGACACTCACTTGACCCAGTAACATCTTTGCAGTTGTCAACCAAAACCTAAGGTACAGATGTAATGCAAAATCCTTTCTCTTCGGCTTTTCACGGAAACGCCCGAATTAATCTCCCTGTCTCAATTAGCTTCAGTGCAATATAAAGTTCATTGTGACAGCAATATGAATTCGTATGTTTCCGTGAAAAGCCGAAGAGAAAGGATTTTGCACTACATCTCTAGCTGCTTACCAGCCGGACGGCAGTATACTTGTTTGCCATCGTGGTACAAGAAAAACATTTTTTCCCCTCACTAGCTCGTAAAACGCTCGTTTATCCTTTAATACGAGCGGGTAAAAACGCTTTTTACCAACATGTGAATAAAGTAATTTGACATTGCTTTAATTCCTATAGCCCCCTACTGCCTAGTATAAGTGGATCTGTATGACCGTAGTAAACATGCGCAATCGGAGCTCACATGTTAAATTGGTCGGTCTCATGGGTGACTTTGTAAGCCATTGGCTATATTTAAGTTCCAGAAGTAACTCTATTCTACGATACGTTTCGACATTGAGTTTTAAATGGTTTCTTTAAGTTAATTTACATTTGTATGAGATTTAATCATATTTCCTCGCGATAGTGAGCGGAAAAAAGTTGTATTACACTTGGCGGCAAAGTTTGTTCAACTCTCGTGCCTTGAGACCTTCGCAATGCTCAAGATTCCAGTTTTTGAACCACTCGCTACGCTCGTGGCTCAATTTTAGAATCTTTCGCTAGCTCAGGTCTCAATATTGGCACGACAGTTAAACAACAACTTTGCCCCCTTGTATAATAAATAACTATTATGAGATATCCCCTAACGTGTAAAGAAACAATACTTTACCTACTTACGTCACGTGTCTTTGATTTCAGGGCGGGCTTTGGTCCTTCATCTTATAGGAACTAAAACTAACCTACAATTATGTAGCTCTTGCCGGGGTGCATGTAAGTGCGCGGAAGAGCTGGTAGCTGCATCGGCGCAGACTGTCTCTCCTGGCATATTCGTATCATCACTTTTCCAATGTGCTTGCCCATCGCAATATATCTGCAAGAGGAACGGGGGAAGTATGAAAAGTCTCGGTCGGATCGGGACTATCATCTCTCGGAGCAGTCAAGTGAAAGTACATACATGTGATATGATATGGCATACATTATAATACCAGTATGATAACATTTCCTGTCACCTCTTTAACATATATATGGAGCTCAGTAGAAGCTTACTAATGATTACTTCGCGAAAATATTTAACTACCCCTCCCCCATTTGCGATGTACTCACCGGAAAGCATCCTCGATCTGGTCATGACCGTATACGATAGCTGGTAATGGTCGTACGGCACCACTTGCAATGCCTTCAGCTACGCACTTCACCACCTCAGCCTTCTCAGCGTCTTTGAGCGAATCCAGCAAAACACCGTGAATGGATATATTCTTCAGTAACACGCCCATACCTAGGGGTGTGTTAGCGCTCAGGTCCATCTTTCCTATTTCTAGAAAGCGTCCACCTTCGGCAACGCATCGGAGTGACGCTTGTAGTAACTCTCCCGTCAGCGAATTAAGTACTATGTCAACTCCGTGTCCGCTAGTTCGGCGAAG
The DNA here is from genome assembly GCA_025490895.1 of Thaumatotibia leucotreta. Classification (NCBI taxonomy): domain Eukaryota; kingdom Metazoa; phylum Arthropoda; class Insecta; order Lepidoptera; family Tortricidae; genus Thaumatotibia; species Thaumatotibia leucotreta. Next base: position 4,745 of record JALPQI010005758.1, on the reverse strand, counting down.
TATAAGTTGTTCAAACGACCCATCGCGTGAGGAACCAATGTTAGACGGTGAAAGCGAGAAACGTTTGCTTAGGAACTCGCGTTTTTCGAGTGTACCAGCAGTAGTAAAGATTTTGCAGCCCGCATGAATTGCTATAGCAATGGCTGCTTGGCCAACAGCGCCTGCGCCGCAATGTATTAAGACTGTTTCGTCTTTCCGCATTTTCCCTCGTACAGTCAAAGCGTAGTACGCAGTCGCATACGCCATGGGAATTGTCGCCGCGTCTTCTAGTGACCACTGTTCTGGAACATCCCATGTGAAACATTCATCTGGGAGTACTGTCGTTGCCAGACCTTTGGATGGCACTATTCCCATGACGCGTTTGCCCGTTGAGGTGCACCCACTGAACTCCAAACCCAGGATAGAGTCCTGTGAATTGCATGAAGTTGATCAGGGTGCTTAGACAAGTTGCCAATCGCTAACGCTAAATCGTCAATCGTAAACGAAAGGCTTTGTCGCACTAATGAAACAGAGCCACTAAGCGATAGCAATTGGCAACTTGGCTAAGCATCTAATTGACTGCTGATAGGACCTACGGTTTGTTTGAATAAAATAAATAAATATCTTGGGACATTTAAACATTGGTACATTCTCCAAAAATACTTAGCTGCTTGTAATAGTAGTAATTACATGCTTAATATGTTGGTTGATTCATTATATGCAGTCAAGTGTTTTCAAGAAGCTGTTATTTAAGCCAACTCAATAGACAGAAATTGTCTGTCCTATGTGTTGTCTGCATAGTCTGATACGGTATTGGGGAGTAAGACAACTTTGCCTCCGTATACCTGTCCAACGACGTGTTTCGGGACCGTGTCAGCCGCCATCCTGCCAGTGGCTATCATGACGTCACGAAGATTTAGTGAAGCGAAGAAGACGCGGCAGAGGTCTGCGGGTGGAGCATGTTGCAGGTCGCTCTCGATCCAACGCAGTGAGGAGAGGTCGCCACGGGTTAGTATAGTGACGTAAGCGTGCTCCGTCTGTCACAAATGAAAGTATTTAGCGTCAATTATTTGTATCATAAGGTGTACAAAGGTCAAGATGCAGGACAATAATATATAAAGATTTGCTTGGAAAGTGAATGCACGTTGGGATCACACGCATTCTCTTTTCAAACGCAAAGGTTGGATTATTTTTTCAGGTTGGTACATTAAATAGGTAAGTATTGTAATATTCGTTTTCGTTGTCTGTAACTGATTAGCGTTCTGCAAAAAGCGGTTCTAATAAAGTTTTACAAATTCACCTGGACGTGAGCTTCAGGGTCTGGAAGTAGCAGATGCCTGAAGGTACCCCAAACACGATCACGCAGTACGTTGAAGGCCAAATCGCGTTCCACTTGCTGTCTGTATTTTGCTGCGTCAGGGTCGAAAGGTTCTTCTGCACCAGGAAGGAAGAAAGCACGAAGCCGATCGCCGCCTGATTCGTGACGAAGACACATGGCCAAGCCCTGCAAACAGTGTTTTTAGAAAGAGTTAGAGAATAATGTCCATATCATCACTGTTTACTCGCGAACCTACGTGTAGATTTTGTACCATACACTAACAATACTCGTAATCAGTGATGCGTTACCTGCACGCCAGAAGTAAATTCTCGGGACCACAAATAGACTCTCATGTCCTCTGTTTCTGCGCGCTTCATTGCATCCTTCAGCTGTTCTACCCAACTGTAGATGTCATCGCGGGCTTCTACGATTACATTTGTCGCCGGAACGGTTGCGCGTCGCAAGAGGAGGTACTCGTATGAATGGCTGCGAGTACGCGATACCTGTTAAAGGTGAAATTCAGATATACCTTAAGATATATTTAGTAGAGAAAAGGTTTGGCAACAAGATATAGCTTGACAGAGAAATCTCATTGATTACGTAGCCAAAGAATCATTATAGGTACGCTGCTGAGAGAGGTGGGACGCCGCTTGCGGGAGAGGGGTTTGGACCCCCGCTCTGGGTCGTTCCTGGTGCAGAGGCTGGTTATCGCCGTTCAACGTGACAATGCTGCCAGTGTGATGGGCACCTTTGCACCAGGGGCCACACGGGGTGGGCTTTTTGATTAAAAAGTGTACATGTATGTTGTTAGTTTGTAAGTTAAATTATTTGTCATTTGAAAATTGTATAATTGATTATTATGTAGATTTATTAATAAAGTATTCCGTTTTTTTTATAGGTACAGTTACGCTGATAGAAATACAATACGTTTACGAAATCTAGAATTATTTCTCCAAAATGTATAATCTTGTGACTGTAACGAGCATAAATATATAAACTAAAGGATGTCTTGCACTAGTTGCACGAGAATAGGCTGTATGTTGTACGTTTTAAATATTCAAAAGATAAATATGGCTTTACCATAACGAGACCCGTAGCAGCAAGAGTCTGGAGGATGGGATCAGACATGCCTACGGATTCCTTGAGTAGCACAAAGTTCGTGCTTTTCGCCAGAGCTGGCAGTATGTTGGGGTGCTTTATCACGTCTGCGGCTAGTTGTATATGGTAGTCGCTTGACAAACTTCCCGCTCTATTTGACACCTGTAAATGTAACGTATGAGTGTCATAGATATTTATACAAAACTTAATTAAATGAACTGAACTGTCTGGTTCCGATTAAATTCATAATATATATGTATTTTTAGCAGTTTGATCCCGACCTGTTTTTGGGAGAAATAGCTCTACAAAGTCAACAAACAAAGTACAATTAGGTAAGTAAAGTCAAGGGCATAAATATGCATACACTATTTTATCTTATGCCGTAAAAATAAAGTGCAAAAGTGTATATATATTTTTGCCCTTGACTGTACCTAAATACTGCAACTTTACGACGTACGTTAGAGCAAAATAATACGTCTCCATTACTTTTTAATGTTCTTAATAATAGTAATCAAACCATTCATCTTTTCCACAGGGGTTTGTGCAGTATTACGTATAAACACGTGTCTATTATTAAATAATTACTATTCAACTATTCAACATTATCGAAGGCGGATAGTGGGGTGGGTGTCCTTTGTTAGTGGTTCATGGCGTGATATTATTCTCAATTCCATAAATGCGAATGTAATATACCAGTTCAGTGATCAGTTTGATAATTCATTGTTGTTATTACCTTAATTCCGAGAGACTGCATGGGAGCATAAAGTGTAGTGTCGCCTTCAGCTGCTAATGTTGCGTCCACCACTACCCGCGGCTCCGCTTCCAACACTGGAACAACGGTAATTAGCTAATGACATGAGCCTGATTTAGAAAAATCTTAAATGAAATGCACCAGTAAAGTAGATTTTAGACTCTGTACCGAAGGGACGTGTAGAGAAGTTAGATCTTAGTAGTAAGCTCTTTGTAAAAGGCAGCAATATTAGGGTTTTCAGTTATAACAATACCAGGACGGGTGGCCATGACGTTCATCACAGTGTACATCTTATAATCAATTTGCTATAGTATGGCTAGTTAATGTGTGGCCACTTACCTTGCTTAACCAACGGCAGCATGAGCTCTTCCACAGGTCGTCCGAGAGCAAGCTCAACCAGTCTGATCTTCATAACTCCGCAGTTCTCTAGCGCCAGCTGTAACGTGCTTTCAAGCGCATGTCTTTCCTCCAATCCTTCACTGTCTAAAGGAATAAACACATATTTGTGGAGCATGGGCGAGTCCTGCTCTACGCGTCGGACCTTCGACCATTTTAAACCACGTATCTCAACTCCACCTGCCACTGTTACGTTCATAATACGACTAGACTTGATTGGCACTGAAGCTCCATAATTTGCCGCTGGGTCAATAACAATACGCTGCAGACGTGTAGGCAACCATAATGCATTATTATCCTCGCTCAAGCAAATGAACTGAATCATCGCATCCAAAAAAGTAACCCAGTTGTCACGCCACTCGATTAGGCCAGTAGTAGCGCGCGCATCTGATGATTCAATCCTGCAGAATGCATCCTTGTAATAGTAGCCACGGAGGCGTAAAGTCTTGTAAATGTCGTCTGATTTAAGGGGTAGATCCAGTTCTGTTTCAGGCTCGAATGCCGAAGCAGGTAAACGGTCTGCGGCAGCATTGGTGGTTATCCTCGCCGTGCCCGTGACTATTACTTCACCGCTCTCGCAAATTTCGAATTTCCCTGAACTCAGTAGTGATATATGGAATCGTAGCGGCCTATCGCGTGTGACCATTGTCGTGCGAAGGAACTGTACGTTCTCTAGTATTACAGCCGCTTCATCTGTCTTCAAGTTGTTAATTTTTGCCAGTGTGCGCCATATTAATGTCTGTTGACATATAAATATATTGCATTATTTGAAAGATTCTCGTGACATAGTAGGCAGGTTGTAATTCTAAGTGTATTAAATTGTAACAAATATTTAAATAGAAAACTAAGGACCAGATTTCCCCGTCTATCACTTAGGATATCAGACTGCGCAAGCAATTTGCCAATCGCTAACGTTCAGAGTAGCGTATCCTAGCTTTCTGTCTCTGTAACTCTTTCTTATTAATGCAACATCGACAATGACAGTTGCCTTTTGTTCACGGTTAAGCGTTAGCGATTGGTATCTTAACTATGCACCCTGAAAGTCAGAAGAAAAAAAAAATCCGAAATTCACTGCTAAGTAGTTAATGTAAAGTCGTAATCAAGCAATAACAAATCAAAACGAATTATCTGAAACTTGGGACCACGAAATCCACTCACAAGGTATCCAGTGGCGGGGTAGATAATCCTCCCGTCAATGTTATG